>JAQQZZ010019199.1:0-24963 GCA_030265115.1 Mopalia vespertina | reverse complement strand
TTTGTCCCTGGGGTTACCCCCCCCCCCCCCCCCCCTCTCAGTTTGCACCCCCTTCCCTAGACACATGCATATGTATTATTTATTTAAAAAATGATGAATTTCACAACTGATGTTCAAAATTGATAACAATTTGTCGACATTTTCTTACCACAGTACATATTACCATGCACGCTGTAGACCGATAATCCCCCGCCCCGATCGGGGCCTGGCGCCGGCACGGCATATCGAAATCCCAATTAAACACAATAACCGACATAAAGTATTTTTGTAATATTGGGATGACACTTTCTTATTTGGAACATATTTTAGTTCCTAATTGTTTTGTTGTTATCCATAAAGAACGAAAATACCGGTAATATCCAAACCTAAACGAAACAGAAACAGTATTTCATCCAACATCGAATAATAGCTATAGGAACTGTCTTAACCCTTTTAGTTGTAATTCGTGCAACACCGAAACCATCTTTCACGGAAATCGCTAGGAATATCAGTTCATTGAACGATAGCTCTTTATGTCGTTACGACGAATAACTTTTCAGTAAATTCGACGAAAAAAGCGATTCCTTTCAGTTGTAATTGGTGCAACACCGAATTAAGGAATCTTTCACAGAAATCGTTACGAATATTAATTCATTAATCGAAAGCCCTTTACGACCAGGCTGTCGTAACGATGAATAACTTTTAAATAAATTTGGAATAAAGAAGTTTTTTTGGAACAAACTAGTGAAGTTGTTTTACAATCAGATAATACATATTTAATCAATATTTCAGATAAGTTTTGTTTATGGTTTCTACTCAGGTTACTTATATATATATAAACCGGTACCCCTTCCCGGTTCTGGGAAACACATTTTCAACAGAGATCTCGCCCCCTAAATAGAGACTCTCACACATGCATTAGCAACAAGCCTATATAAAAGCCAGAAAAATTAACAATTTGTACAAATAATATACATGTACAATTAAAATAAGTCGCCTTCATAATGTGCATTGTTTAATGTTTTACTCCCTTAACACGCTTTTCGTTAACTTTTGTACAAAAAATTAAGAAAAAAACATAAACACAGACGGTCAGACTCAATATGCTGTATAGCTAACGCACTCCACAGTTAAGGAGTCATCGATCTCCGAGAGGATATTCTGGCGTGAAAAGAATAAGTGCATAAACAATTTAAAAAAATCTGAGTAATGCTTTTCGGAGGATTTTATTAAATGGGACCGATGTATTAAATATTAGGGACACGAAACCGATCTGTTTATGGTGTATTTGCGATTACCGTCTCGTCTGACCGTTTTCTTGTCAGTGACCTCTAATGCGGTAACCTGTACCCATGCATTTTGGTTGGCACGTCGTCATATGAGTGAAATATCTGGCGAGTAGGACCAACGCTCTAACCAGCTGAGCCCCGTTAACAAATCATAAGTAAGCCCCTATAATACACCAGAAATGAGCCCCGATGACACATCAGAAGTTAGCCCCTATGACACACCAGATTACGCCTTGATAAAACACAAGAAATATATGCCCCGATAACATCCAAAATTGTGGTTGCCTCTACCGGGATTTGAACTCGAGATATCTGGCTAGCAGGGTTAGCGACCTAACCATAGGAGCTACAAATATATAGATAAGCTTAAATCATTCCAGCTTACTCCAAAATTCCCTGTAAAATTTATAGTATAGAAAATTTTATTTGTGCGTGAAAATTGAAATATATCTCCAAAATTAATGTTTTTGCGTGCCGTTCTGAAATAAAATTAGTTACTTTTTGTGGTCAATTAAAAACTACGGGTTTGTCGGTATAAGTTGGAATGAAGTGAAATTGCTATGGAAGTCTCAGCTCGGGTCCATGTTTACCCCGAAAGATTCCACGGCCCCTAACGGTAAGCTGACAGTGTTAACTCGAAACACAGCAGTAATGGCGAAACAAACAAATGTGAATAAACAGAAAACAAACAGTAAGACTCGGACAAACACTGGTGTCAACACAAGGCTTCTATACTGTCAATACATACAAGGCGCTTTTTCAAACAGTTCTCCTGGAAAAGTGAAGCGGTTGATAGACGGAGTTATTTATTCTGTCCGCTCACGTGGGACCTCTTCCGCATGACTAGGCGCCTGGGTCGGGCAAACCTCAGCCGTGTAAAGCCTCATTCCCCGTGGGACAGAATCCCTTTGCCTTTACCCTCCTCTCCACGGGCTATAACATTTGATAACAGTGTGTAGAAAGCCATTAATTCAGTTGGATTATCATTAACGCGTTAAGCCTCTTTCCCTCTCCTATTCCACATTGTCAATCTGTGGTTTCGGTCTCGATTCTATGGACACAAAGTTCATGAATAATATCGAAACAGCTTTTTACATAGCCGGCTAGTTAAGGTAACAATTTTATTTTATTCAATACAGTTTTCTGAGACGTCATTTTCACTGATATTTCACTGATGAGCTAGCTTTGAACAATTTTCCCATTGTATCACTTATACTAATTGTTTCCGAAATAGTTATGAGTAGATGTGTCAAACATGTCTCATGTACATACATCAAAGTTAGCCGGGATCACACACCAGAAGTTTGCTTTGATAACCAGAAGTTAGCTCCGATAACCAGAGGTTAGCCCGATAACCAGAGGTTAGCCCCGATAACCAGAAGTTAGCCCCGATAACCAGCAGTTCGCCCCGATAACCAGAAGTTAGCCCCGCTAACCAGAAGTTAGCCCCGATAACCAGAAATAAGCTGCGATGGCACACCGAAGTTAGCCCCGATAATACACCAGAAATAAGCCCCGATAACCAGAAGTTAGCCCGGATATCCAGAAGTTAACCCCGATTATACATAAAAAATAAGCCGCTATAACTCATAAGAAGTTAGTCGGGATAATACACCATAAATAAGCCCCGATAACCAGAAGTTAGCCCGGATATCCAGAAGTTAGCCTCGATTATACATAAAAAATAAGCCGCTATAACACATAAGAATTTAGTCGGGATAATACACCATAAATAAGCCCCGATAACCAGAAGTTAGCCCGGATATCCAGAAGTTAGCCCCGATTATACATAAAAAATAAGCCGCTATAACACATAATAAGTTAGCCCCGACAATACACCATAAATAAGCCCCGATAACCAGAAGTTAACCCCGACAACACACCAGGAGTTAGTCTTGATAATACGTTAGAAGTTAGCAGGGATAATACACCGGAAATAGGTCCTGATAACACCTCAGAAGTTAGCCCCAACAACCAGAAATAAGCCGCGATAACACTATAAGTTAGACCCGATAATACACCAGAAATAAAATCCGATAACCAGAAGTTAGCTCCGATAACAAATAAGAAGTCTGCGGGGATAATACACCAGAAATACCCCAATAACTCACTAAAAATTACCCCGATAACTAACAAAAAGTTAATATCACAACAGAAATAAGATGCGATAACAAATTGGAAGCTAACTCCGATAATACACCACAAAAAGCCCCGATAACACACCAGAAATCGGCCCAGATAACACATTGAAAGTTAGCCCCGAAAACACACCAGAAGTTAGCCCCGAAAACACACCAGAAGTTAAGTCCGATAAAACATCAACGTGTAGTTCCTATACTACATCACAAGTTATCCCCGATACCACAACAGAAGTTAGCACGAATACTACACCAGTCAATGGGTTGAGCACAAATCAATCATGCAATCAATCAATCTTTCTTTAAAACGTCTTTCCAATCTAAAAACAAAAACATTCATAACTGTAATTTCTGAGCTGAATACACAGTATAGATGCACAATTAAACAAAAATGATAGCTCTGTTTACATTAAACTACTGGCATTTCAGGAATTCTTACCTGGATAATCTATGAATTATTGACATTCCAAGCTACACCGAGAGCGTGACCAGGTATGTTAACCTGTGTTTAATCAACAACTTAATGCACCGTATGACCCCTATCATGTATATAGATAAGTCTCTCAACTAACATCTGGCTAAGATTCCTTTCTACATGTCCATACATGTCATTATTTATCACCGAGTGCCGTTTAGTGTTTTACGTGAATTTCTTTTAGGTATATGCATGAGTTAGCTGTCTGATTGATTGATTGGTTGATTGATTGGTTTCCGATTAATTTAACACTTTAGATTTCATATGTTTGTGAATGATTTTAGAAGCAGATATTCTTGTATTATAGGCCCTTACATTTTTATACAAGAAAATTTAAATCTTTTGAGAATCGAACTACACTCCATTTCACCAACACTTTAGCTGAAAGTATCGCGGACTGGCTATAATTGTTATCTACCAGAAATACCGATTAATGTGCTCTATAAGGATAAATCAAACACAATAGTGATTTAAAACCCAGCTTTTAAAAAAAAAATTAAGTTAAATCAAGGGTTGACTATTCATATTCATAATAAATAGTGTAGATTTACAAGCAAATATAGATAGTTTGACTCTTGCCCCCACACAAGACCATGCTCTGTTGAGTTTTTACTGAATCGGTTAATCGAATGTGAAAAAAAAATAGGCCTACCAAGCATCCATGGCATGTATAAGTGCGCATTTTGAGTGTGCTTTGTTTTTACGTACACTGACATAAAGTATACAAACATTTTCTCTCTGCATTTATAAATAATATTAACACAGCTGACATTCCTGTTTATATATATATATATAGTGTATAATGATGTGTTCAGCATAAATAGCGCACTTTGGAGAGTGAAAATATGTCAGGCACATGAGAAAGCGATCCATCCGCCCACTAAAATGTCACATTACATCATGTCTAAAATAGAGCAGAGTTCTCAGAAGTTTGTGCGGCCAGGATATTATATATAGGAGGTGGTAACGTATAAGTTTAACCGAATATCAGATAGGTTACATACGAATTGTCCCGGTTCAGAGAATCGGGTATGTGAAGAAGTTGAAATACGGGTGCATGCACTCAATATGTATTACTTAAAATAATTAAAAATTCTATTTGTCTCACAGAATGTCAACACCAAAAAAACCTACAACACCGCATTTGATCAAAGCCGTCGCCGTTTTACCTCCATGACTTGCGTATATAGATCGCTTGGTCATAAGCTAGCCCAATCTCTACCATAGGCTCACTTGGCATTCATTGGTATGCGGAGAGCACGGAAACGAAACGAAACGTACCTCCTGCGCAGGAGCTTGAAGCTAGCCTTCAATGACGTCTTACCGTCCCCATTTTCTTGTGTCCATGTTATATGTCACGTATTAACGCCATAACGTAGGAGCTTTGGTCATAAAATAAATCCTTCTAGGCAACTCCCAGCCTCAAAATTATATCCATATAGGTAGGCCTACCTGGTAGCATAAGGTCTCGGTAACATTCATTTTCTATAAATTATCGTCGGTATTTCACTTGTTATACTGTCCTTTGAGTCCTATGAATCAAATTTTGATTTCAAAATTATCGCCACGTTTGGTGTTTGCGCATTATAAAGGTGAAAAGTGGCGAAGTATTTGAAATCGAAAACGGTTTAGCTGGATATTGAGGATTCGTTGATGTGAAATACCGTCGACAAATGATCAGAAATGACAGTAACCAAGACCTTATGACACATGGCACCTATGGATATGAAAGTGCGTGAAAAGCCAATTGTGCACTTAACTCGGTCGTCGCCAGCAACACCAGGGCGATGCTAACACCTCATTCAGCTGTAGATCAATGCAATTCCTTTCAAAGATACCATGCAGAATACGCCCCAATTAAACAAACAGACAAACAAACAAATTAAAGATACTTACATATTTAATTATTCTTAAATCGAAAAATTGTGTTGTTGACCCATTACATTCTATCAATTTTTTTAGCGGCTGGATTTTTTTGTAACTGTGGCTAAAAGTAGAGCCCCCGCCTCGTGACGTCCTGGTAAGATAGTGATGACGCGGGTTTATCCCACACTTGCAGACTGAGTTGAAAAGCTAGATAATACTTGATGGTTACAAGATGATACCCCCGCCAAAATCTACCCCTTTATTTATCGAATAGATAAAAAAATAAATATTAAAACATTAAGAACTGAGTTAACGCTATCAACCACAACTGGTTAGTGCCAACATTTTATTGTTCCTAGATAATGATGTCTATAGCTATAACGTTTCGTTAACAGACGACCGATATGATCCTTATTCATATTTCAAACTAAGCTAAATATGCTTAAACATTATTTTTTTTAATTTTCCCTAAAGGTTTTGTACAATGGAGCGCTATGAAAACACCATTATCCAGTAGTTCTGAGAACAAAGTAAATATTTAAGAGTAAAAAACACTTTATAAGCTACAAGTGTTTTTTGCAAGGTTTGAACAACAGCTTTGTTAAAGTGCAGTCAGTAACAGTTGGGGCACGTGTACCGTGAGAGAGCGGTATGTTTGACATACAAGCTCCCACTATCATGTGCAGGAGGTTTCTGTTCCGTGCTGTCACATGAAAGCCCAGTTCATTAAAACCGTCGCCGTCTTACCTCCATGGCATTGCGTACTGAGCGCTTGATCATAAACCACGACCATTTTGAATGTAGCAATATTTGGCAAATAACTGTTTAAATACACCTGGACTATGTTATAATGTTGTACAGATGCAAACCTACACAATATATCAACCAATGTAGTTTCTCCTAATTTTTAAAAACCTGACACTTGAGGAATATTTACTTTCAAACATTATCAAAACACGTGACCGTTTTTATGGTTGTGGTTGTGTCGCTTATTGTTGGAATACAGAGTCGTCATATAACTGAAATACCATAAAGCACGACGTAAAACACCGATCATGCAATCATGCAATCAACCAATCATCAATCAATCAATCAATCAATCAACCAATCAATCAATCAATCAACCAGTCGATCAACCAATCAATCAATCAATCAATCAACCAACCAACCAACCAATCATTCAATCAAGCAATCAATCAATCAACCAATCAACCAATCAATCAATCAGTTAATCAAGTACTCAATCAATCAATCAATCAAAATTTTGTTGCATTTTATATCGACCCACATTACGCATTTACACAATTTTGAGCAGCTGGATTTTTCGTAACTGTGAATAAGAATAGAAACCTGCCACGTGACTTCACTGCTAGAACAGTATGGCGCGGGTTTATACCAAAGTTGTAGTCTGCGTTGAAAAGCTAGATGGTAGGCCTACTTGATGGTTACAAAACGATGAATGCCAAGTGAGCCTATGGGAGAGAATGAGGAGAGAGAATGAGAAGCTCCGTAGATATAATGGTTGTTAATCTCAAATTAATTTTATTTAAAAATTTGAAGTTGGTATAATTTTTGAAATTGGTAAAATTTCTTAAATATCCTTTTGGTCTATGACTTGGTCCCATTGCCAACCATCGGCACAACTGTATTCTGACTAAAGAAGGCTCTATATATTTCAGGCTTCATAGTTTGCACTCAGGTGCCCACTAATGTACTGCGCACATCATTTCGGACATCAAATGACCATCGCCATTACGACGTGCATTTTGGTTTTCAAATCAACTTATATATCATATCAACAAATATACCGCGTTGTGTAGATAATTGACAGTTTTCATCTGCCTTCAATGTCCGAACATGATGTATTCCTAAACTTAATTTGTGGACGGGTTTCAACCTGCAAAAATTTCTGAACTAAAATATATTCAAACTAAGAAAGAGTTATCTCAAAATAACGAAAATACTGTAAATTTGTGTATTCTAAAGTCATATGAAATGCATTATGTTCAGGGAAGAGTGTGGCTAATGCGCATACTCCGGTAAATTAGCTTCCGGTGGACAAAATGTACAATTCTATTGCATATTCATACACATCTATCACGACCAAGTGTATATGATAGCAGCAACCACAATCACGAGAGGTTTGGTCGATTGAATAGTTTGGGTAAAAACAAAGGCATATTCTTTCTCGTGATTTATACTATCACACCAGCTGACGCATGCAGTTATACAGTTTTGTTTTTGAAACACTCGTATTTTTTTTTTAACGAAAGCCTGCTTATTTGTTCATCCCTTAAACAGTCACGGCTTAATTCTTTATTTACAGCCTACCGTGATATCCTCAGCAAAGCATCCAAATGGGTCTCAAAAGAAGGCCTGGATACGTCAAGTCAATCAAACTGAGCGCAAGATTGTATACACAGGCCTTGTATAATCGCCATGGTCTTAAGAAATTCACAGAAAATACATTGTCTCAGACCGTACCAGATAACGGCAATTAAGTATCTTAAATCTTTAATCCTCGTATAGCATTATAGACGAAGAGAATCTTAACGTTCCTAAGCATGGAGATTTACCCCAAACACCAGTTTCCCAAACAAAATTGTGTCCTTAGTGCGTGGAAATATTTTAATATCATATCAAAGTCACTTTTTCCCTAAACTGATTGTATCCTTAGTGCGTGGAAATATTTTAATAATGCATTAAAGTCACCTGGATGGCTGTACTTGTACGATGGGTTATTCGTGATGTTTAAGCGGTATATATTTTGAATAAATGAAGAGAGAAAAATTTGCTTGCTTCCACCATTAGAAAAATAAGTTGTTTCTTAGTTAATATCCATTAAAGTATGAGAAATCATTTAATACGGACATAAATAGAGGATATTGCACATTGGAGTTTCAAACCATCGATATAGCTCAGGCGAATGGTAAAGGTCACGAACGTTGATTGGGTGATTATCTTTCCAAATGGTCAGGAGAGCAATATTATGGTATTCGAACTCCCATTAAAGCAATGTTCTTTTTATAATTGATATCAAGATAAATTCGTAAATCAAATGATAATTTCAAATCTGGCGAATTCACAAAAACATGGCTTTATTCGAACGTTACTTCAGATAGAATGGAATGGCTTTATCCGAAACGTGATGGCAAATGACGCAACTTCTGTGCTGCTTGTGGAAATAACGCACGTTTGTACGCAACGTCAAAACAGAAACGAAGGCATTTGATGTAAAGCAAATAGAAGTGTAATAACAAAATGTGGAGAAAATGTGTTATTCAATGACAGTGAAATTTCACTGTTATGAATAAAGGAAATCCTTGTATTTCACCTACTGAAGATTTTTTTCTTTTAGGGATTCCGGGGTCGTTCAATTGAGTTTTAATAGAGTTTATGTGAAATAAGTTATGAACGTCAATTTTTCAAATAGCTCTACATAGTTTTTACATTTACATCATCTTTGTTTCTCTTTGTCTTAACGTATGTGTAACATTGTAGCTGTAGAAAAAAAACCCGCCCCTGTCCGTTTTCACAACCGAGGCTATATAAATATATAATTATTTTAAAAAATTGACATCCTGTATGCAAGATTGGAAGCTCATGTGTTTTACTTTCTTGGTAATATTTTAAAGTAACTTTTCACTTGAAGATGATACTTCAATTTTTCTACTTTTTTAAAAATTATTTTGGTGTTTCATTCCCTCACCATGTTTTTGGTTGCGATTACGTTCCATAATACTTTTGATGAAGATCGCGGTTCTTCGCAATGTTTTTAACCAAAATCACGTTCCCTACACCGGGACTATATAATGATGTCGAATAACTGCAGATCGATGCAATTCTTTTTAAAGTTACTACCAAATTTAATTATTCTTAATTCAAAAATTTATTCTATTTTTGCACTTTTACACATTTTGAAGCATCTGGATTGTTCATAACTGTGGCTAAGAATAAAGAGCTTAACCACGTGACTTTTTGGGAGGAACCTTATGGCGCGCGTTTATCCCAAGCTGCAGTCTGTGTTGAAAAGCTAGATGGCGCTTGGTTAAAAGCTAGATGGCGCTTGGTGAAAAGCTAGTTGCGCTTGGTGAAAAGCTAGATGGCGCTTGGTGAAAAGCTAGATGGCGCTTAGTGAAAAGCTAGATGGTGCCTGGTGAAAAGCTAGACGGCGCTTGGTGAAAAGCTAGATGGTGCCTGGTGAAAAGCTAGACGGCGCTTGGTGAAAAGCTAGGTGGTACTTGATGGTAACAAACTGATTTGACCGAAAAGAATTTATAGTTATGAGCTATCTGTTGTTTCCAGTAATCTTTGACGTTATTCTAAAGGTGACGTGGAATAGAATTACGTTGTTCGAAACGTCACGACAAATGAAGTAGCCTTTGTGTTGCGTGGTGAAATAAGGCGCGTTCATATGTAACGTCATAATAGAAACGAAAGGCTTTGACGCAGAACAATTCGAAATAAATAACAAAAACTGTTATTTAACGGCAGGAAAATATCACTTTTATGCGTGAAGTAAATCCTGGTTTTTCACCTACATATAAATAATAAACAGCGTTAAATTACGATGCATCATGTAACGTTTTGACAACATTGCTATTACGTTGTACCTGGGACTATAGTATACAGTATACTCATCACAGGTTGTACCAAGCGCTACCAATTCTCAACAAAGTCACAACGTAGTCGATTTTTGTTGTTACGATGTTAAACTACAACTTTGCCTGTCACGTTTTGACAACGTTATAATAACGTTTTATTATACACTTGGATGTGTTATCCAATGAAAGCACTCCATTTGTACTACTTGGGTTTTATGGTCCTGGCGCTGTCGGACCTATTAGTTAGGTGTATAATAAAATGGAATACCTTATTATACACCTAACTGTCCATCCCTCCGATATCGGACACCGATATTTCAGACGTTTATAGACATGTCGTACTGACATCATTTTTGTGTTGCGTAGACATATTTTACTGTGCGTCACAAAGAAAAGAACGTACCCTGGCCGTAATACACGCAACGTAATACAATGATAGTGTGCGACTGAAATGAATTAAAGAAATGTCTGTTATAAATCTCCGATGGTCGGATATTCTGTTTTAATTGTAATTACTTGTACAAGTGGGTGTATGATAAATAGGTTATTAGATTGTGTGTTTCTGTTAGGATTCGCCCTGGCGCTGGGAAGCCGCTCTCAAGGTCTATATCAAATATTCAAATGAACAAATAGATCACCTCATTTTAAACTGGAAAGGCATATTTCGCAATTTCGACTATGAGATTTGTCGGTCAGTACCCCACATATTGAGGACACACTCTAAACTAGCTTAGTTGAGTGTATCTCAGGTCCGAGGCTCAGTGGGGCCCGACGCCGTCGTTCAGTGACTAGCGTGTCGGACTACTGGGTTCTTCTGTCGACCGCAGGTATAAGTCACACAATGTTGCTCCGACAATCGCGGGTGGTTTTTACGAGGTCCATACCGCTATTCCACCATATTTAAGGGTGACTCCGTAATGTAATGGTTATGGTTAGGTTTAGCGATAGGTATAGGTTAAGTTTTAACCCTAACCCGAATCCACGTTATATCTTTCATGATGGATAAACCAACAAAGAAACCAGCATTTCACTGGTCAGCGCATTGGACTGCATGTTCACCCTCCTTCAATGTAGGCCTACAGTACGGGTTTAAGTCTCGCTAGGGCCTGAGATACATGAGCGAATCACACAAGTTGACTGACACTGGCTATCGCAGCGATGGTATTTCGAGGTTTCCTCACGGTTTTGCATTCTATATACTGTATAGTACAAGAGTAGTGTAACTCCGAAGAACGGTAAACTCATTTTGAACTCAATATTTCGGCGCTTTATTTTGCCATCATCAGGAGAGTACTCTTGTACTATATTAAACTTATCAGTGGAAATCAAGGATTACTTATCCTGTCCCCAACAAGTTATGAACATAGCGAAAGCCGATTTTAATCCAATGTACAAAGCTCCCCATGTTTTGTATTTCGTAATTAAGATCTGAAGTCAAGGCATACCCCAACGGTGTCGATTGGTTTGTAAAATTGACCAATCACAGAGCCGTTTCTCAAACGTCGTTTGTAAATGCCTCGAGTTGTTATTTTTTTTCAGCATGTCTTGTCATTTGTCATTCTGCCACTGTGTCATTCTAGTCAGTATGTTAGTTATTGTATTCTGTAATTTTTATTAGCAATGTTGCCATATAGTCCAACCTAAGCTCATATTTCCGTAACAAAAAAAAAAGTAAAATGTTTTGTGGTATTGCAAAATCCATGTTCCTCCAGTGCTAAGCAATAACCGCAGATTTCGTTCGGTATCTTAATGCCTTAGCCCGTGGTTATATGACGATTTGTATTGATTTAAACAATATTTATACCAGCCTTCAGATCAGCCAACAGAACTGATTCAGTGCTATGCCATACATGTCCCCTTTACTAGCTCATGGAACCAGACGCTCGGGGTTTTATATGCAAGTGTTG
This sequence comes from Mopalia vespertina, assembly GCA_030265115.1. Lineage (NCBI taxonomy): Eukaryota > Metazoa > Mollusca > Polyplacophora > Chitonida > Mopaliidae > Mopalia > Mopalia vespertina. The sequence goes on along the minus strand of JAQQZZ010019199.1, from coordinate 12,705 downwards.
TATTTCACAAAACCGATGGCGTTTTGGATATTTATCAAAAACCGAGGTTATATAAAAAAAATTGAAGACGATATCTGTGTTCAGCTGAGGACGAATTTGGAGCAAGGTCCGGACCATGCTCAAAATCATACTCAACGGGACTTGTTTCAAGAATTAGGTGGTTGTAAGTGAGTTTTTTACATTCCCTTTTCGATGGGATTTTGAAAATTAGACCTTCACAATTATCAAAACACTTTTTTTTAGTGACAAACAATCGCCCCTCGAAGCAGCCGACAAAATCATCGTAGTGTATTTTTACCTTTATTAACAGAAGAGCCCCACAAAGGCGTGCTCAAGAACTGGAATGTGCATTGATTTTGTACTCAGCTGAGTACATGCTCAAAACATTTTATATCCACCGATTATAAGCATAGTCCTGGGTAGCACGTTCTTCAGAGTACAGACACCAAATCTCGTATATCATGGGCGATGAAAACAATGACGTCTACACTATCTAATAGAGAGTGTCTTGCTTCTAGTTAATGGACTTCTGGTATCAAAGATACCTGTTTGAGTGCATTGAAGAAAGACAAAGCATTGTGGATATGTGTGAGGTATACAGTAAACGTAAAAAAAGCTAAAGAAATTTTGTAACGTGAGATAATAAATAATTATAAGCCGATTTGAATGGTTGGTGAATTGTCTAGACATTTTAAAACACGCACGTACTTGGCCCACGATAGGAATCTCCCCTGATAGACTGGCGTCCTGGTTTCTTGGGGTAGATCTACAAGAGATTACCTATTTGAGTGCATTAAAAGAATAAAAAACATTGTGGATATTTGTAAGGAATACATGCGGGAGGTCACAGTAAAGCCTTAGTCCCTGTAGCTATAATTCAATACAACTTTTTCTTGCTATTGTCACATCCCGTGAAGTAATTGAGATTGTGGGCATGTTTGCTTCTTAGATTAGCTGATGGGCGTTTCAATAAAGTTGTTCGCATCACGCAACACTGATTAACATATAAACAAGTAGTCATCGACTCTAAGCTCTTTGTCACCCGTTAAGTTTTGTGCTTTGCAACGATACCTAATCACTTGGCTATCACTAGAGTTTTGACTCACCCACACGCTGTGTAATTACTCTCCCATGCGTGCAATCAGGCGGAACGATTGAATGTAGACTTATTTGTTTTTGGTCAAAAATGCATTTTGATTCGATTTTAATGACCATCAGTATTAATTTTTGTAAAACAATAAAACAAGTGTATAAATACTACATGAAATTATTGCGATAAAATAAAACATTTAAACGTTTATTGAGAGTTATTGAAAGAAATGATGCAATTTTTTACAGCAAAACTTTAATTGCCTATTTCTGTGAAAGATAAGCCTAATATGGCACCTGGTGATATTTTAGGAAGACAACAAGGATGTCTTTAATGTCGACAAAACGTGACGATAAAGATAACAGTCATTGGCTGAATCTCCAGCCTAATACCACCGAGGGATTCATGGTTCGTAGCTCGTTCCAGTTAGCCACGCCGATTTTGTCTTCTGCGAATTTGCTCTTCCCTGCCAGACATGTAAGACCAATCATGCCTTTGTCTTTGGCGTAGAAGCCCTCGTCTTTGCGTGATATTGCAGTATAACCTCGACCAAAGACGGAATATATAATTGCATATATGATTAAAGTGGACCTTGGTACATGTATAAGTTACAAACCAACAGCTCTGGATAGTTTTGACATAATCGTTATGACGTCACCATAGAGTGATGGGAACTTTATGTAGAGAAAGTCTACTTAGACAATTCAATTTAGTCCAAATATTTGTGAATTTGAGAAATTAAAAGTAATTGGGAACAAGAGGTATTCAATATAAAATATATACGTTAAAATACCGCTAATATAGTTAAAAACAATAATTTTACAAAAACTCTTGACAAAACCTGTTGATTATAAAAACATTTTTAATAAAACGTCTTACTTCATTTAAATAAAAAAGATTGGCTAGTAATGGCATCTTAACTTGTCATGTGCGGCTCAAATACCGAAAAGCCAAAGTGACACTTGAATGGCAGTGTACTTAACGTAAAAGCAATAAATAATAACGAAATGTCAAGCTCTCCAATCTTAAAGTTAAACTTTTAGTTGTCTCAACTGCTTTGCATTAGTCACTAAAGCTGTGTACCATTTTGAAACCATCAAAAATTTTCTAGATTTTAAACGCACACTGCCACTTTTGGATAAACCCGCGTGATACCATTCCTTCCAGGAAGTCACGTGGCGGATCACTACTCTTATCCACAGTTACGGAAGAATCCAGCAACTCAAAATGTGTTAATGTGTAATGTGGGCTAATATAAAAAGGAACACATTTTTTAATCAAAACCAATTAAATTAGTTAGCATCTTTTAAAAAAAATTGCATTGATCTGCAGCTGTACGCTATCATTACAAAGTCCAGGTGTATTAATGCAGTTGTAATTTGCCGAACAACGATCGAACAATTTGCGGTAATTTACCGAATATTACTACATTATGACTAAGTTGTCTATACGCACAATCATGGATATAGGATGGCGACGGGATTAATCAAATGGCTGTATACGTCACACCGTGTGACCTTGTATAGAAAGGTATTCTTGTTGGGCATCAGGGATAAAGAGATCATTCTGGATTTCCCTAATCGGAGATCTCCTATGTCAAGCTCTGTTTTTGAAGGAGTTCGCGGGGAAGGCACCAATACTGGTACAGATCTATGTCTAAACATAAATAGCGACTTTTGTTACTGGCTGAACGAGGGCCGTGATTTGACCGCATTGCAAATGTGTTACTATTGGTGAAGGTCAAATAATTTCTTTGGAACTTGAATTGAATTTAATGGACTCCAGTATTATATGCAACCGACTATTGGGTCTGAGAGCGACATTACGACCACATAACGAAGTCATCGGGGGTTGATACTCTACAGTCAGAGCACGGTTAATTGTTTCCAAAACAGTCTGGTTGCTATAGACTTGAACGCTGAACTTGTGTGCATACTTGCCGATTTCTGTCAACCCCGCATCTTCGCTAGCCAAGAGTTTTATTTCGAGCTACTCTGCATTGCAACCCTGGGTGGATCGAAAGCATTTAACCAGAATTACAGCTACGCCCCCTGGCAGATAAAGTGACAAAAGTTCCAATTAATTCACTGATAACTATGTTGAATGTTATACTCAAGTTTTGACAATTTGTTCAACTTTGTAAAGCACTATGTAGGGGTGGGTACATGTACTACTATTATCGATTTTGTTGAATACCCCGAACGTGTCCGAAAAAATCGCCCGTCTTCCCGTTTTCGGAAACACTTCACCAACTTTCATTATTGACAATTTTTACTAGCAGAGTCTTCTCGTAACACAACATCTGATTGGATGCCTAGAAGTTCCCATCAAATGCTTGTTACTAACGTTTGGTAGTATGCGATCGATCCGCCAAGGGTTGAGTAGCTCGTAATAAAACCCTGGACTAGAGATGTCAACCCAGAGGCTGTCTACCCAAAGTAATCCGCTAGATATAAAGTAATCTACAAGAATGAAATATACGACTAAATCAGGAAATATCGCAATCTAACTTGACTTATTTATCTTTTTGTATATATGATTTGTGTATTCGACTGCCAGGGTTGCCCTCTTTGACGTCACACAAAATATTGTAAGCTGACCGCTATGAGCCTTGTTACTGGCTCAAGTTTTGAACAGCTTTACAACATGGCTCTCCTCTCACAGCAAACAACCGTATACATTCATTATTGCCATGTTTCGCAATTATACGGTAAAACAAAATCAGAAAAAGCGTATTGCAAAGCGAATGGTACGCATGGTATGCTGATCTGTGGCATACGTCGCTCCAAATATAGGCGGAAATTTCTGCGCGATGGCCTGGCATAGCGTACGAGAGTTGTCTTAGTCTCGTCCACCATAGAAACTCTCGCGAGAATACTATTGCAATTGCTTGAGCTGCCTAACGCTTTAACTCACTATAGTGCAATTTCCACTGTTTGCTCTATTGAAGCGTTAGCTCGATACAGCGTAAGGGGTCTCCACGGGAAGGTCTCTGAAAGCTTTTAGGGTGGGTAAGGGGTAAATTTTTACTGAAGTATTTTAAAAAAATTAATTTACCTGTCGTTTGAAAATAAAGTAGAGTGGTAATGCTTTCAATTAACATGTTTACACTTGGGGCAGCTAATTATCTTATTTTTAATGAACAATTAAGACTAGTAGATATGTTAATTATGTCCGGGGTCAACCTTTTGCCGTTGGCATACGTGACTTCTACATAAACAGTTATCCGCGATACAAATCCCCATATATGTGTCTTATGTATACACAAACAACACAATGAACATCTGCGTTGTTGCGTCGCTGTTATTATGCTACCTATCCAATAATGTGGAGGGCTTCTGTTCCACTGAAAGCGTTCAGACTGAAACCACGGGTACGTATATTTCACTTTCGTTAATGCTAAGGTAAATTTGATTTACAGTTTGGTTTCCTTTAAAGTTACATTACCTGTTAGACTTAATTCAATTACAAGTGGAATTCCATAAACCATGCCTATAACTTAGTCAAATGCTTTATATGTCTGTACTTAAGAACGACATGCCCACCAAAACCCGTTCGATTTGGGTGTAACGTCGTACTCAAGGGGTATTTGATGACGTGTTTTTCACTTTTCACATTGGCATACTTAAAAACGATGGGTAATCGGGAGGAAACCTCGTAGAACCTACCGTGCGATTACCGGAATGACCTAATGTGACTCCCTCATATACCTTAGATCGACAAGGGAACTCAATCCTGTATGGGAGACGCACCGCCAACATTTAAATTGCATAATCCTTGTAAGAGATTAAGCCAAGGTATTATACAGGTAGGCCATATACATATATATATTTAATTTAACTGCAATGTAAAGATTTGCTTTTGTATTTTCGGCTATAGTTTTTGGTACTAAAGTCAAATATTGCCATTACAATGGGATGGACATATTGCCTGGATCTGTTGTTCGGAATAAGGCTAAATGTGAAGAGGCCAGTTGTGATGAATCCGGTTTATCGGTGTGCGGGTAAGACACTCATTTCAATTATATTAAATTGCGCCTGACATGAATTATTTTTTCATATGAATTCAGTCAATTCACCAAAATGGAAAATGAAAATAAAACTAATGAGTCACCAGCACACACTTTACAATAATAACTATGCGGGCATTTTGATGGCTGTGTGATATAACAATTTATATGTTTTTGGAAATTCCTACGAAGCCGTAAAAGGGACAAGGGAAAATAAAAATATGCCCCCAATTATCTCGTTACTTTGACTTATTAAGTCGTTACTTTGACTTATTAAGTCGTAACTTAGGTTTATTATCTCGTTACTTCGACTTTATCCACCAATGGGAATGGAAAATTTCTCTGCGGCACTTTTGCATGGTTACACAATTCGCTTTCAGCCACACGAACCACGCGGAGCTCAAGACAAATAATCAAAAGCCCTTATCGACGAAAGGACTGACAGTTGATTAGTTTACATACACTCTTAGAGAAATATGGCTCTAATGGAACCCTTTAAGGTTCATCAGTCATGGCTCTGGTGGAACCCTTTTTGGTTCTGTATGGAGCCATCACAGCAACTGTTCCAAGTAATTATCCCTTTTTTTGATATCAAAGAACTGTTTTTGTCGTAATGGTTCCATATAGAACCATCCTGGTTCCATATAGAAGTATCCTCTTTTCTAAAGAACCCTCAAAGAACCATTAGTTCTAAGAGTTTACGTACCAGTTTTGATAAGAAAAACACCAAAAAACATTAAGTCGAAATAACGACTTAATAAGTCGAATCAAAGGGATAATTGGAGATATATATTTTATTTATTTGTCCGTTTTAATTTTAAATTCCTGTAACATGGACTACTGAAAAAAAAAACCTACATGTTCCAAATGTGTTTAAGTGTTCATTTGTTAATCGAATTATTTACATAAAAAGACAAAGTGGATTGATATACCTTAAATGAGTGACTTTGTCCTCCATGTGCACTCTTTGAAGTAATGGTTCTTTGAGGGTTCGTTGGTGAAGGGGATGGTTCTAGATGGAACCATAAGGACACAAACGGTTCTTTGATATAATAAGATAGGGATGAATAATAGGAACAGTTGCTGTGACGGGATCCATACAGCTCCAAAAAAGGGTTCCACCAGAGTCATGACTGATGAACCTTTAAGGGTTCCATTAGAGCCATATTTTACTAAGAGTGTGCGTCACAGATAACAATACAATACGTGGATATATTGTTTAAGACTCATGCGTGGGTTGTATTAAATACATTAAAAACACGAAATCCTGAGCTCAGGAGTCTGTGGGTTTGCTTAATACAATACGTTGTTTAATTTAAAACAAATGTAGGCAATCACATGTGCTTAAATATAAATATATCATTGAGAAGCTATAGGTAAAAAATAATATGTAGGCGTACTGCAGGTTATACCTAATACATTTATATTATTCATATCGACCATACTATTCTTATACCAAAATATCAGTTAAATAAGTGCAGTATACAGGATACAGTTTTATACCAGTAAACCCTTTATGTAAGATATAACGTTATTTTTCAGGTTTCGGGTTAGGGTCATTTAGGTTTTAGGTTTACTTAAAGTGGGGAAAACAAATTTAACAAATGAGTGCCATAAAAATGTAAATACTGTTTGACAATTTCATAAAAGTAAAATCTGTTTAGATGCCACCTGAAAAAAAATGCCGAATATTACAACACATGTATCACTTTCATTATTGACCAAACTTCTCCTCTACGAAGAAGCGAGAATGTTACTATTAACTGTCAGTTTCTCACCTCCTCGTAAAGGAGAAGTCAAACTTGGATGGCCCTAGGACAATGTCACGACATGTGTTGTTATATGTGGCATTTGTAAACAAATTTAATTTGTTTGGAAATATCAAACATAATCTACATTTTGGAACGGCACTCACTTGTTATATTTGTTCCCTCCCTGTAAATTTAGCCTGGGGGTAAGCGTTATGCAATAAGCCACAAGCTATTTAATGCTGCTGAACGTGTTTCCCAGTTACGTCTTCAGGACGGCTCAATGGAAAAATTTGGGGAGAGCGAAAATGTTTTATTTCATTTGATTAATTCAGCAGAGATACAAATCCAAGTACATATATATGTTATAAATAAGTCGTAAAGAAATAAAAGGACTCTGAGTGAATTCTTTTGGGAATTAGACTCGGGCGGGAGAGGGCTTATTTTGTCCCATGAAGTAATGTTTAGAATTTAAGAGACGTAGAATAATTCACGTGTAGTGCACGAAGATCTTAAGACAATGTCGTGTGGGTGTGATGAATATAAACAATAACGGATATACAGCATAATTTATACAACAACACAAATGTGGTTATTTATATCATAAGAAAATAAATATATAATGAACGAGATAAAAACTACATTTTTTGAGTAAAGAATGTATTCACATGACACAGGCCCCAGGCAACAAGGAAAATTATTACACAATTGGTTCAGAATTAACACTACTTGAATGTCTAATGACAATTCCCTGGCCTATACTTCCTAAATATCTTAGGCAGGAGCACGCGACTGCGGCTTAGTGGTTAGCGGGTCTGCTTACCAATCCTATTTGGACCTTCCGTACATGAGTTCGAGTCCACCTGTCGACATCGGGTATTTGTGTGAGTCACAAAATGTGGTTCCGGCAATCGCAGATAGGGTTTTTACGAGGTTTCTGCTCGGTTTTCCACTGTATTTAAGCAAGGTATGAAGTGGAAGATCCGTGGTCATATAAGTGAACAACCTTGAGAACGACGTTCATCACCAAACAAATAAACAAATCTTAATAAAGATCTGTAAAGTGTAGAGTATTATTAACGACACATAATAAACCAGTATTTGTATTATCATCATCGTCATCAAAATCCGTCATGGCCAACGACCATGTCAACCGTCATAACGTTTAAGCAAACATTGGTTACACTTGACTTCGGCTTACAGTTGTCGGTCACTAAGACAGAGGACAAGACAATAAATCTATCACGAATTGCTTAGATTCATAGCCTATTGTCATTACTTGTAGACATATTAACCACCCAATGAACTACTTATACCCTAACTATAACTGTTATGTAAGATTAAATGTACTTTATTTAACAAGCTACCAACCTCTTCATTATTGTCTCTTTACACCAATAGACAACAACCAAACTGAAGTGTTTACTGTTATTGATAAACTTGTCAACAATTTATGTTAAAACTATCATGCTAGCAAACTGGTATTATTCATTTTTTTTACATACATTCTCTTAGTATGAATAACTGACGGCTAATGTACCCGTAAGACAACTATTTGGCTGGATTGATGCTAAACCAATTTATCGTTAAAATGTACACCAAACTGATATCATTTCACAACTTGGTATTCTGGAAAACTGTACATTGTTAGTTTGTTTGGTTGGTTTGGGAGTTTACGTCGTACGCAAGAGTATTTCACTCATTTGACCACACATTATCAATTATAAACTGTTTTTAGCTTAAATTCGGTGGAAAACTGGGAGGAAACCTCGTAAAAACCAACCACGTGATTACCGGAGACACATCGTGTGACTCTTTCATATACCGTACTAGAAGGTCGACTGGCGGACTCGAACGCTTGGACGATACATGCAACTAGTATAAGTAAGCAGACATTCAAAGCACTTAGCCACATGTAGGTGCGGTTTGTGCGCTTGTTTGATCGGGGTTGAACGTCGTACTTAAAGGTATTTCACTTATATGGCTACGGATTGTCCATTTCACACTGTTCCTTGTCTAATTACGGTGAAAAATCGGGAGGATACCTCGTAAAACCACCCCCGCGATTGCCGAAACCACATCGTGTGACGCACCCATATACCTGATGGTCGACAGACGGAATCGATTCCGTGAATGGTACATTGAAGTAGGAGTAGTAAGTGCACACGCTAATCACTAAGCCAAGACAACGGGCCGGAAAAGTGAAATTAAGTCTGTAAAACAGTATAGAAATGTAACGTTCTATGAATTAATTAAACATGATTTTACTAGAACTGAACTATTAATGCCTTCAAAATGTGTTCACCGTGCTTAAGAGTATTTCACTTACATGATGACAGTGTATTCCAACAATAATTGATACCAGCACAACCAAGATGTGAAGCGTTTCCATAATGTTGGAGAGTTAATTTTCTTCCAGTGTTAAGTTAGGACAGTATTGCTACTCTTCAAACAAACTGCCCTTAGCCAGAGGGCTGTTCAAACTGGAACTCGACAGATATTTTATCCCCAACTACGATAAATCTATCAAAGCTACACTTTTAAAGTAAATAATTTATTTTACTTGACAAAGACCTAAACCCAGAACAAAAATTACTCATGCTGCATACATTATTACGCGATGCTTCGGGTTTGGAACGCAAACATTACCATATAATTATTGCAAACTGTAAACCCGTGTATGTTTTGGTTTTAGGCTCAAGAGTTACTTCCCTTGAACCATGATCAAATCTTACTTGAGAAATTAGGAAACGGGTGCTTTGCATTTCAGCCCATTCTTACAAATGGGACGATCTCTTTGTCACATAAAAATGTATTTTTTCCTTTTTTTTCCTTTTAGAATTGGTATCAATGCCGGTGTAATTGCAGTAGAGAAGGGACGCGTGGTTGTACCAGATGGGTGTAATCCTCGAATTGTCAGCTTGAATTGTCTACCACAAAAGCCACTGATTAGAAAGAACGGATATAACAAAATTCGACCTTGAGTAAATTTCCAGATCACACAAAGCAGCAATGTCATGTCAAGAAAGAATCGACAAATAATAAAAGTGTATTTAAGAGACTTTGCATGGCAGATTGTAGTTTATTGTATAATAAAGAAGACTTAAAACCCCTTGATTTCAAGCTGATTTATTTAAAAAATATATATTTTTACAAAAACGCGGAACAGAGGTTACGGTGTAAAAAGAGCAAAGTCAAAAACAAAAGAAAAACGATACAAAACAATGCAGAATTAGTGTTCAAATATGCTATGAACATCGCATACTGTAATATCGTATAATCGCAATATTGCTTCATTCCTTACAAAAACATCCTGCTTCTCACTGTTACTGTTAAGACCGTAATAAAGATCTCTCAGACGACCAGAATTGTTTGTGATTGGTCGGAGGACTGGGAGTGAGTTTCCTCTTGCCTTGGTGCTCTCAGAGCTAAGGCGCAACACGAAGCCGATCTGATTGTTGGTTATGTATTTTGTATTATGTCCTGTGATTGTCTTGTATTGTCTTTGTTTATTGCCATCGGCGTCGAGGGCGCTTTCCTTTACCATTGTGCTGGCACGTCGTCAAGTGAGTGAAATAACCTTGAGTACAGCGCTAAACCCCGAAAAAACAAACAGTTTTGTGATTGGGCTAGTGTCTTTGTCTTTTCTCTTTAGGTGTTAGTAAACGGCGTGAAGTTGATCCGCCGCTAAAAAAAAATGTATTTCAAGTTTAAAAGTATAAACCATAAAAGAACATTTAGGGCAATTATTATCAAAGCGGGCAATTTGAGTGCGACAAATTGAAATTAGATTGACTAAGGTTAGAACAGGCCCAGCTAAGAAGCGTGAACCAGTGGACGTATAACAAATGTTTTTGTTTGACTGCAAGCGAGGGAGAAAAAGCAAACACAAAACCAAAAACCCCTACAGTGTAAAAGATTATTGTTAGCTGTTAGAGACATCAACAAAACATTTGACTGTTTGTTAAGAGCAAAAGATAGATGAACTTGCATGCAGGTGCTGAAGTTTAAATATCCTTTATCCAATCGTTGGTAATTTTAAAACTTCAAATTCAATTTCGTTTAAATCCCAGGTGAAATTATTTCAATCTATGATTTAGAGTATGTGTATTTAAGATTGAAGCAAGAATGATAAACTAGAAAAAAAAGTTTCATGCTTTATGAATTAGCTGATAAATCGCTTTATTCTGGCCTGTTTTTTTTATAGCTGGAAGGGATTTTGGGACTAAATACCCAATTTACGAAAATGATTAGACCAAACAGTCTTATGCGCAGACATTTTAATCATTTGGATTTTGTTTGTATAATGAAAAGAGAGAGAGAAAAAAGTTTGTGCTTTTACTTTCTTACAGACCCCACTTTGATAAAATATAAATTAATTTCTGTCAGGCACCTATATATGATGTAGTATACTCCAGGGCAGATCCCCAGGTCGGACATGTAGATTGTGTGAATACTGAGACGTTTCATTCTTTTAAGACAATGTTAAGTTTATCGAAGACGTTAAAAAAAAACAAAAGAGAAAATAGAGTTATAAATTAGACAACATTGATCAAAATTCCCGCCATGTGACGTCACGATGGGCAAAATGAGTCACTGGCACTCCGAGTGGGCAGCTATATGTGCTTTGTGTGTTTGATGTGTTCATAGTCCACATTCGATGATTTTTGTCTATAGTCTATGTTATCGAGGCAGAAACAATATGGCATGAAAAGTCTCCCAAGTAGTATAAACAGTGGGGATTCTGGCGCACCACCCGTAGCAAGTAGCACCCTCAACGTACAAGGGTAAGTCCGGCGATGATGGGAAGTCTGAGTACTTCCGTGTGTGTCTACAAGACGATGATCGAGCGCCTTGAATCGGAATTATCGTCCACCGGGACCCCCACCGCAAGGCCTATCCTGCCGGCGCGATCGCCGTGCCCTGCATGACGATAGTCCCGGTCTTCCCGACCCGGATGTTAATGGAGGCAAAGACGAACCCTGGCACGGTCTTGGCGAACCCGATCTGCCGTACGAGAATGAAGTTCGATAAGGACACAGACATGCCGAAGAAGGACACCTTCTTCGACTATACAAAAAGCCACCGCGACGCAAAGACCGGCAAGCTGACGTTTGAGCCTCTGACATTCGACGGGCACCCCGGGACGGCCCATAACGTCCGTATGATACGCTTGAACTCGGTGTTTAACGGCATCGTAAACATGAACGCCGTCTGCGCTTCAAACATGGGCCTCTCCATCCCCACGGAGATGGAGGTCGTAATCGTGGAGCCGCCTGCTACCCGCAGTGTCGGAGTAGACGACGTCTTCGACGACGGGGAGCTCGACGACGACGGGAGCTCGGCGACGACGGGTTCGACGACCCGGCTGTCTAGTTGTGCGGCGGGACCTCTAGAATTTTTGCCCAAAATATCGGGCATTGTTGTTCTGCGTGCGTGGTTGGGAGTACACCCTGCGACCCTGCTAAGGGGGTGGGGTGGGTCCTAAGAGGGGGATGCGCCAGAACCCCCAATGTTTATACTACTCTCCCATACTGGAGTTTCCTAATTGGCACTGATAACATTTTTCCTAACTGTTGTGTATAGTCTATGTTTATGTTAGGCTAATGCAAATTATACTGCAAAGAAAGGTCCGCTTCAGCTAGCGCGAAGTCAAGATCACTGAGCCTAACTGGCAAAGATTTTCTGACAAAAACAGTCTCGAAAATACATTATTGGGGATAGGAAATGATTAACTACGTTGACTTCACAGCCTGGCAGTTTAAAGTGAGTAAAATCGCCTAATTCGTTCTGTAGGTTTGTTTTAACTGCCCGCAGATTGATCTGCGGAAAACCCCGTTACGGACAAAGTACCGAAG
>JAQQZZ010019188.1:0-11211 GCA_030265115.1 Mopalia vespertina | reverse complement strand
CCAAATATCATGTTCTTATCTTCATTCATTAGAACATGGCATCACTGCAGATGATGCACAGTTACTTTATTCCAGTATAGTATATATACCGGGTCCGAATCCCGGTGGAGGCAAGCAAATTTTTCTCTCTTTAATTATTCAAAATATATATTTGTTTTGCCATGTTGTCAAGAATACGATAGTTGCTTTGGCCATGCCAGGAATAAGATTATTTAGTGTCGGGTGGAAGCGTTTATTTCATTTTCTTTATTTCAAAGTCGTAAAAGAACAAAATGTTCAAAGCTTGAAGCGTAATATAACGAAAAGGCCCTGAGCTAGTTATAGGGGTGGCGCACCAAATCCATGTGTATGTGTACAGTGTAAGAAATTTGCAAAGCCAAATTGGCGATGGCCATCAAGGCGCTGCCATGCCCCAGAATCCCTGAGATTGAGGAAGCGCAGTGAGATAATGTCGGCTAGTTTTGGCAATGAAGTTTGATGTAAGATGTAATACTAAAATTACTTTGTATATAGATATAGTCTATTCAACTTTTGCCGTCACATCCAAATCACACTCAAAGGACATGGATATAGTCTCTATAAGATACGTATTCGCATCTATAGAGTAAACACAGCTTCTACATCACGGTTTCATCATTTTGATAAAATTAAAACAATTAATCGGTCTGATTCTGGCGGTTGTAAAGTCCTCCGTCAACATCAGACTTTTTGTTTGCCAAATAGAAGCCACAACTATTTCCACTCCGGTTTTCCTCGTCCTCCCGATGCATTGGCGGCTCATTATGGAACCTCGTCTTTCTGTCAGAAATTGTTGCTTTTAACCTTTAAATCACTTTCAGTAATGTAAAGTTTTACTGTAATTTTGTACAAGGCCTAAATAGACTCAATTTGTGAACAGCAAAATATTAAATATATAAGTCATATAAAAGCAAAGGGGCTCGAGTCATTCTGTCAGAAATTGAAATGGATGTCGAGCTTTCCTTTTTCCATAGTTTGTTTCAGAATTCACAAGTAGAAGGTAATCATTGGGTCATCTATCGGTTCAGCTTTCAAAACCAAAAGCTGTAAGATGAATTGTCAAAAGGGACACGGTGTCGCGGAGCTCTATTATTCGCCACAGTTGCAGGAAAATACAGCTGTAACGCATTATGTAGAACAAATTTTGATTTACGTAGAATTATATTTGTTTGTAAATAACTGCGTTAATTTGCAGCTGCACAACATCCTTACTTAGTCCCGGTGTATTTACACAGTTGAAAATTGCAGGACGGCAACTGCACAATTAAGGATAACTTACGGAACATCACTACAAAGCATGGTCTTAATTTATACCGATTTTACAAGATATCATGGCGGTAAAATGGCGATTATTCAACCTGCCTATAGCGCTTGACTGGCGGGTCCTGGTGAGTTTTTAAATCGGGACAGAGCAAAATAAATGCACCCGTCCTTGTACATGAAATAATTTTTTTTTATATAAACTCCCAATATGTATTCACAATCCTTTTGGTGCCGAATTTGGCCTCCCATTAACAAATCTCGCCGATACACTGTAATGTCTTTTGCCAGCAAATAGCTCCCCAACTTCCCTATAGGCAAGCCGAGGTTCGATGTCCAGTTCTCGGCAGCTAGACAGCAATCACCAATCACCAAATGACATGGTGTCAGCATAAAGGCTGTCAGGAATGATTGTTAGTTTTCGAAATTAAGACCAGCATGTTAGATTTTGAAGACATTACAGCGCAACGGACAAATAGTATTATGGGATCAAAGAAACCTCACGATTGACACAAGTTGATACAGGATAAGCTGAACTTTATAACAAAATAGATACATACTTGTTGTAAATTAACACATAATCAGTCTTGTATATAGGACAACTTTTAAAGTCTTCATTTAATCTTAACCATGCATGCGCGATTAGTTACAATATTATCAAACAATCATTATTAGCAAACTAGCCACTTCTTTATGATCGGTGTTTAAATTGGTCATTTTAATGATATTTTTTGCAGTTTCAGGTTTTGAGGACTAGTGAGAAAACACGCAAAAAAAAAAAACAGCCTGTGATCTCTACCGCCATGCACTGGTTAATGACTGGTGGGCAGAAACAGTGGTCAACGCACGGTCTGCCACTATAGGTCTTCCTAGACAAGAAAGATATACCACTTACATATTTCTTTATTACAAAATAACACGTTATCATATTGATTACGGACATGATAAAACGTTACTTATGTTTCCTGTTTAACATCTAAGTAAGTTATGAAATCAGCTCTGGGCGAATGTTTTAATATATCGGAAACAATTATAATATTTGTATAAACGATATCGTATGTAATATGTTTAGGTGGGATTTGCAGTTTCATGCTGTAACCAGGACCTGCTTGAAGCATGGATATTTTTCTATCTCTATTAAAATTGTACAACAATTGTAAGTTTACTTCACATGTGTAATATCATTTGATTAAGTTATTGAATTATAATTTCTCAATATAATTATATTTCTCAATATTGTTCTGCTCTTTGCATTAAAATCTCCAATATTAGTCATATTTATAAGTAAAAGTAGTTTCAAGTAGAGAGACAGAGATTGTATCCTTCACTTGTTAGTTTTATCGTCAGCCATTGTAGGTGGGTTGATACAATACTTGCCTGGCTAGCCAAAAGTTCCGGTTTTATCCACAGTATTTTATTTACACATTAAAAAAATATAGTGTCAATCATATATACAAGTACAAAAATAGAAGCTTCTGAAGTACAGACACTGCATACTTATAAAACAAGGAATCGAGTCACATAGGAAAACTAATTCTCCTTAATCAAGGTTAATACACCTGACCTGATTAAACCTTATATTTAATAGCTGAAAATACAATCACAAAACAGTTACAAGGACACAATTCATGCTCCAATAAAACAGTGTGCATATTTACAAAGTAATTGTTAGACCCCACAAAAACGGATTGCTCCTGGATACACTGAACTCATAGACCATTGAAAATTCCATACATTTAACAATTAAATAACTAACAGGGGTGGAAATGACTATACATTTGCAGGGTATGTCCGGTAAAACTTTAGATTGTCCTGTAAAGAATTTAACAGTGTGTTAAATGGCCTGCAGGAAAAAATGTCTGACAAAACATTTTAAACAGTTCCACCCCTGGATAGTCAGGAAAAAAAAGTTTGTGTTATCTGGTATTTTTGGTATTCAAACATCAGTTTCTTGTTACAAACAAACATATTATGGAAGAAAAATGTACAAGAGTCACTAAACGACAGCACAATGATTTACAATTGAGATGGATGCTTTGTTTTGCCTTTAAACTTAGACAGCACCCTAGATGCAGAGTTCTCTATCTCTAATAGTCTATCGTATAATGTAGCCTTTTTTAAAGATACAGAGTTAGAGTGCACAAAACTTTCAAGTTTTTTAAAAATTACTGGCTATTATAGATTCAATTAGCCCTGTCCAATAATTTTTGATATACTGAACTTCCTGAAGCATTTTATATGCCAAACCAGACTTGAAATCGCCCATTATCCTTGTTAAAAATACAGAAATACGGTTCAGGTATCTGTTGCTAACCCACCTTTTTTCTCTTTTCCACCCGTACTGTAGACTTTATAGGATTGTTTACCTAATGAAAGGATACAGAAATTATTTCATTGGGAAATCAAACCTGTAATAGGCCCGTAAGTCTTTACTATTTCGCCCTTTTTTTAAATTCCACTGTAGGGCAATCACACAAATAGAAGTGCTTGAACTCTGTAGCTAACAGCACCCAGGTACATGAAGCTTACCAAAACACCTGGTGCATCAACCAAACAATGTTTTACCGTCTGATGCTATGGTAAATTAATGCGGTAGTTTTATCACAACAAAACTGAGAGACATGTAAGAATGCTTATCAAGTACAGATTTAAGCATTTAATGGCATGATACAATAAAATATATAAAATGTTTTAAAAATATATATGCCATGTCAGCTGTATTACTAACTGTCCATGTACAATGTATTTCCAGCAGACACAAATAATATCATATTCAAGCCTTTTGAAGAATAACTTTGAAACATTTAGCATGTTCATAGTTGTGTAATGAAAAGGTTTACTCATGAAACATATTGAATTCATAGCATGATAAACAAAGAGACTTTGTAATTGATTTGGTTTATTTTAAGACTAGGACAACTCCAAGCAAAGTGCACACTGGAGTATCATTTACATATTGGTAGACATTTGATTAAAACAGTAAATGGGCTTACCTCCATGCCTTACCTATAGCCCGCTTGGTCATAAACCTAGCACCATTTTGAATGTCTAAATGTAGTGATATCCGTTAAAATGGCTTAAATTGTGCGGTCAAAGCGAGACAAATTACAGTTGTATAAATACATCGGGACTATGCTTTGATGTCATTCAGCTGTACATCAATCCAATTCCCTTTTTAAAGATACCAGTCACCCAAATCAAACAAACAAACAAATTATAAAGATAATAACAAATTTAATATTTTTTAAATGAATACAATTGTTCAATTTTATGTTGACCTACATAACACATTTTCAGATTTTTATGCACCTTTGGGTTATTGTAAAAGTAGAGCCCCTTCGTCACTTCCTGGTGAGACAGTAATGGTGCAGGTTTATCCCAAATTCCCAGTCTGCGTTAAAAAGCTAAATGGTACTTGATGGTTATAAAATGATTGGGAGACTGACTGGAATAAAGGGAGAGAACTGTGGGAAAAAACACACAAATAAAGCTTAGATTTCAACTTCTTAAAAAAAAGGTACAATTCTATTTTGATCACATTATACCGCTCCATAATTACTCCCAAAGCTTTCGTACCCTAGGTTTTTGGCAGCTCTTTGGATTTTAATAGCATAGTAAACAAAACCAGCAAAAGTGAGAAAGAATAAAGCAAAAAGTATCAGAAGCAGCACTAAGGTGAGAACAGAGAATGTTTTTTCTGGTATATCTACAGGTATATTGTTACTGGAGTTGATCATGAGTCCTAAAGCCCAGCCTAAATCAGCACCATTCACCTGAAAATAACAACAGTTTATAGGTTTGGTGTTAAAACATCAATCACAAGTATTATTGGTACATTAAAACTTTAATAGAATCCTAGTGGCTTGCCAAAAGTTTTTTTTATTGTAATTTAGAAAAAAAAATTCTTGATACAACCAGATTGACTAGTATTGCTAAAAAAAAAAGTTAATTGGTTTTGTTAAAAAGGTTGTTAAAACTACCCTAGAACAAGATGACAAATTCACTGTCATAATGCTATTGTTTTGTAAAGAAAAAGCGGACACCGCTAGTCTCGCCACCTGGTGGCGTCACATGTTGCTCACAAATGAATCAGGCATAATTCCAAGTGGTTTAC
The DNA here is from genome assembly GCA_030265115.1 of Mopalia vespertina. Classification (NCBI taxonomy): domain Eukaryota; kingdom Metazoa; phylum Mollusca; class Polyplacophora; order Chitonida; family Mopaliidae; genus Mopalia; species Mopalia vespertina. The sequence continues at coordinate 5,819 of JAQQZZ010019188.1, read as the reverse complement.
ATGGGTGAATGACACAAACCACCAGGTACATGAGTGTAGTGTGGAGATGGTCTTACCTTTTCCTTGAAATACAGGCTGTTCCAATTACTGGAGTTAAAATGATAGCCTTTCGTCAGCAGTGCCAGAATAAAGTTTGTTTCAAAACAATACCAGGGTAATGCTGCAGGATAACTGGTTTTCATCGTCTTCACCTGATAGGCGAAATAAATAAATCAACAATGCCAATCAACTTAGAAAGACCAGAATTTAATAGGTGGAGTTTAAACAAAAACGTATTTTATTCTAACATTTCAAAAAAAGTCCACTGATCTAACATAACAAAATACTCTGAGCTCCAGCCAAGGTTCAATTATTCTGAAATGAGAGAGGAGCCGTTTTCCACGTGTAGAAAACTTAGAAGATATCTCCGTAGGATGGGCAGTAATGGTGCAGACTAACATATGTAGAAGATGATTTGTTTGGTGTGAGGGCTGCTCTTTAAAAGTTATATTTAGTTTACTCATGGATTTGAATACACCACACCACATTGAGTGTCCATCTCTAATACTCAAAAGGTGAATTAATCGGTTATAAATGGTTCAAAAACAAAATGTGTCACGAATAGCAGATCAAAGTACTAATGTAGGAATGAATTACCATAGTGTCATATTACCTGGCCCGGCAATTAATGAGGCATTTCAGAAAATCTTAACTGAATCAACAAAAATCGAACAAGAAAAAGACAAATGCTTATACCGTTATTATTATATATAATATATATATATTATTATATATATTTTATAGCCAAATAAAATAACATACTTACTTTATCCCAGGAACTGTTACACAGTTTTGTTACTGCTGTTTCAAACTCTGCCAGAGTAAATGATGTGTTTCCATTTGTAAGATTCAGGAATTGAACTTGATAGAAAAAACTTGAAAAAGCCTTTGAAAAGAAGAGAGTTGACATCAGATTTAGTAGGATTATCATTATCATTCATGACTTAATTATTAAGTTCTAGGATATTTTATTCATATGATGACAAAGTACACAAATATAATTTTAAAAAATTTCAAAACCAAAAAATATTAATAATGATTAATCGGTTGATCGATTGATTGGATTTTAAGTTATTTCACTCATATAATGGTATATTAGTTCAATAGGTGCTGGAAACCACCCGTCGCCACTGGCAACGAACAATGACACCAGAGGACAATCATAAAATGCAACAAGCTGAGTAGCTAGTTTTAAAGGCATTTTAAAAAAAATATGCTCATAATCCCAGTCAAACCACCTTTTCCTACTTTTGTTTAAGAACTATATTTTTCTTCAAAAAGCTACAGAGTAAAAGTCATGGTGTTTATCACCATTTTGGTGCGATATGTAATGTCTGATCATAATTGTTGTGAAACCAAGTGAACTACACCCACATCTCTGCAGAAAAGGCCAAGTTTGAAGTTAACATCTGAATTGGAGTGATGGCCATTTTGTTTTGCAGAATTAAATGAAATGCAATCCCATCGGTTTCTTAACTGTAAGAAACTATTTTCCAAGTTTCCATACTGATACTCACATGATGATAGTCAAATACCAAGGGACAGTTTTAAGACAAGAAATATGAACTGAAAACGTAAACGGACAAGGTGAACCAAGCTGTCTTTCCAATTTCCTATTGCAGGGGTGAGAGACAGGGGGGGGGGGGGGCGATGAGAAAAGAGAGGTGTTTGAGGTGAACTTACATAAAAATCTCCCTTGATTGGTGGTAGATAAGCCCCATTGAAGGAACAGCTGGGATAAATACACTGTGTAAAATTGAAGAGATCTTCGGTCAGTGATTGGCACTTCACTGGTTCACCCTCTCCGATAAAACTGTAATTTGATACCTGAAACAAGAACAACAGCACAATGATCAACCTGTTATATAAAATAAAGCAGATATAGCATGAACTTTAATGGGTAACAGATACAAATTAGGATTATTAATTTAAACTTAATCGTATATTGCCTTGTTACCTTGAATCTGTTTTATATCTTAGGAATTTCTCACGGTATACGGAATAATGCCTACATGTTCAATGGTAGCTAAGGTCATAGGCCCTGGGCGAAGGACATAAAGACATGACAAAAGACCAGCTTCATGTCACCTGCTGAACAATACAGAGCTCTGACTGAAGAGCGCTTGACCCAGCAGACATCGCAAAATGGCTGCGCTTTTAACGCCCAATAAATGGTTGCAGAAAATACTTTTTTTAATGTCAAAACAAATCATACACATCATTGGGTTGCTGTAATGGAATTTAAGCTTTACCTTCATATTCCTTTAAATGAACTAAGTGGAATGATTTCGATCAAGTGGAAGTATTTATAAGAAAGTAATAGATTGTAAAACATGAAGAGATCTTGAAGATTGGGTATTTGAGATCAGAGAAGATTAGTTGAGTATGATATAGATGTTTGGATAGAGTATCAGTTCTTATGGCTCCTTTTTGTAGGATGTGTAATAATATTTTTTTTAAAGTCAGCTTTTTCTTGGAAAGTATGATTTGGGGTTAACGTTCTATTTAAAAGGCGTTTGACTGATGACATCGGATTGTCCCCTTCTTATTCTGTCTTACTTAAATATGGTAGTAAACCGATAGTGGACCTTATAAAAATCGCCCCTGTGATTGCCGGTGTCACCACGCATATAACAGAGGTCAACTGGAGGACATGTGAGGGGTACTTCCAAGGAGGGTATGAATTTTTCAGTTAGAAACCATCAACATTTGTCAGAAAACATAAATTTGTTCGAATACATGCTGTAATATTGTCACACCAAGCAAAAAAGTAAGAATTTGCTATGGACAAAATTTTAGGTGATTTAGGGTGCTCTACTTCTTTATCCAATGAATAATCAAACAAATAATTTAAGAACAATACTTACAGCTTCTAGATCAGCTCTAGGAAATATCTCTGACCCAAAAGTTTGCAAAGCATGAGGACCTTTGGTACAAGGTGCCTCAAATACATCACCATGGGGCACAACAACAACATCCCCTCTTGGTCCACACGGACTTGTAATGTTACCACTTGTTGAGTTTCGCTGATCCTGAAAAATAAACAAGCTATGATTATAAATTTTGTACTAAAGTTTCACCAAAGGAATTTTGTAGACAATGACATTGAAGGAAACAGATATTCTTTACAGCCTCAGTTCTAATAATATGAGTCTAGCTGCAGACCCTGATGAGAGATGATTATTGATGGATTCAGAGATCAAAGGGAGATAAATGTTATTGAGGGGAGATAATGTGATTGTATCTGTATCTCCTTAATTTCCACCAAACACAGGGTTGCTACCATATCATTATGAGTTGAGCATAACATGGAAACCAAAGCAAATAAATAAACAAACAAGATCTTATCAATGCTGAAGGCAGCGTCTCATTACAAACTGTTACAAGAATAAAATAATACACAGTATTTTTAGCCTTCTTATAGAGGACATTTAGTTTACAGGCAATGTTGTACTATGAGGATATCAGTACTGAGCTGTCTAATTTGTTGTCTAATTTGTTGTCTAATTTGTTGTCTAATTTGTGCTTGGCATTATTATTTCACACCGATGTGGACCTTGTTTCAGGGTTATGTCAAGTATGCCACAGACATGGACAAATAAGAAACCAGTCCCCACTCTGGAAGAGACATAACTACAACCAAGAGGCTGATAAATTAAAGGGAAAGACAACTGTTTTTCAACGTAAACTTATTATTTTTATTGCATATTTTCAAAGACAATCATCTGTATTGCACTTGCAATCGAATTAGCATAGCCGTAAATTAGTTAATTTAAACAGCAGAGCTGACGTCATTGTTCGAAAACACGGTAGTTATATCATCTAGTCGTGGCTGTCCCCTATTGCCTGCACTGGTGGATGCTTTCATATAAAACAACAACAAACCACCCCTTGTACATATCAACCTGGTACTAAAAACCGGATTTTTTAAAACCGCATATCAGTTTAAACATGCTGAACGTGTGTGTTACTTAAAGAGCTATTTTGATATGTATACAATGAATTAACACTGCGCTTGGATGACGAAGCTTGTGTATACGCCGTGTTCTTATAGATGCCTTACTCGAATGCAAGTGCAATACAGTTGTTTGTCTTTCAAAATATGCCATAAAAATAATAAGTTTAGGTTGAAAAACAGTTGTCTTTCTCTGTGCTTGCTCTGGTGCTTAACATCGGACTCAGGGGACTTATATTGCAGCTGTTTGTAAAAGCCACTAATAAACTATAGTCCAGGCAAAATTCTCTCACATGTACATAGCAGAAATACTTAATTGATTGATTGGTGTTTTATACCACGCTTAATGGTATTTCACTTTTATAACAGCGGTGTATTCCAACAATAGTGGACACTAGCACAACCATAAAATGTGAAATGTTAAAAATTAAATCTTACTCCAGTGCTAATATTGCTTCACTCAAAACAAACTTTCGTAAGCCAGAGGGCGCAAAAAATCCCCAGTCAGCAATACACAAATTGATTGATTAAGGGTATTTCACTTATAAGATGTGGATGTATTCCATTGGTAAAAACGTCTCAATAAGTTTGATTGCTGTTAAACATCATACGGCTTGGTATGAGTAAAATAGGTATTTTTTGTTGAGGTTTTGCATCTTTCTTAAAGTCATTTAACTATTGATGCTGTTCCAGACTGTCAATGTTAATGGCAACAAACAGTTTGTTTGGAGTTTACTGTAGTACTTAACGTTATATCACTCACATGATTGCATGCCCAGCTCAATGGGTGAAGGAAATCACCCTTGACACCACTGGCAACAAACAAAGACAGGACGTAACACAAGGACTTTACAAACACTTCATGTTGCCCTTAGCCCTGAAAGCACTAGGGTAACAGGAAGCTCCCTCCCAGCCCTCCATTACAAACAGATAAATCTAGGAACAACAAATTTACCTTGTATTGACCATTTGCTCAGGGAAAGCAGGTAATGACAGCACACATATTTAAATACCTACGTTTTTGATCCAGCATCAGTCAAGACTAAGTATTTTGAAAACACATCCTGTGCACATAACATTCTGTATGTGTAATAAGAGGTCCAAGGACTACTTTTGTGACAAAATCAATTCACCTGAACCAGACGAGCCTGGTACCTCCTCAGAGCCTCATTAATTCCATAACACAGAAAGCTGTGTGTGTATACAGTGTGGTTGATCCCATACAGTCGTAACTCATATTTATAGTCATCTGGTAGATCCCTTTTAGCGGGTGAGTAGGTAAGCTGGGTCGACGCCCCTCCCATATCCAACGCCCCATGGGTAATCGCGATAGGGGGAGCTGACAGAAGAGGTTTCTAACAAAACATAACACATATAGAAAAATTATTAAAATTAGATAAGTTCAAACTCATGATCTTACATAGACTATGCTTTTATTTCTAGTGTTCTACAAATAAACAAAGTAAAATATTGCTTATTAACAAGCCTCAGTTGTTCTAAAGAGCAAGGACTCCTTTTCAGAAATATATATTTTTTTAAATTAATTGAACCTCCTGGATTAGTAAAAGGCAGTTAATAACCAAATTAATAATGTTTTATTTTTTATCTTAAAACAAAACATTACATTTACAGGCCTGTGCTGTAATCTTTTCCGGCATTACCTTAAAATCGGTCCTCTAAAAGGTAACCTAACATTTGCATTTTCCCCTGGTTTGCTGATTTTTTTAAATGCATAAATGTGCTAATAATGAAAAATAAAGCAAAATTGCTTTAAAACACAAACTTCATTGATTATCGGATGACAAAATTTGTCAAAATCAGTAGC
>JAQQZZ010019177.1:0-11212 GCA_030265115.1 Mopalia vespertina | reverse complement strand
TATTCAGAGTTGGTTGTGCTCAGGTTTCTGGTATATTCAGAGTTGGTTGTGCTCAGGTTTCTGGTATATTCAGAGTTGGTTGTGCTCAGGTTTCTGGTATATTCAGAGTTTGTTGTGCTCAGGTTTCTGGTATGTTCAGAGTTTGTTGGGCTCAGGTTTCTGGTATATTCAGAGTTGGTTGTGCTCAGGTTTGTGGTATATTCAGCGTTTGTTGTGCTTAGGTTTTTTTAATTTAATTTATTTTCCAGGTGTGGTAAATGCCGCCGTTATATGAAGTTTGTTCCAGCCAAACCCTGTCGGTTGCATTGCTCTTCCTGTGACGACACCTACACCCTACCACAAAATGGCAATATCAAACTGTATAAAGAACTAAAATGTCCACTTGATGAGTTCGAATTGGTGCTCTGGACTACTGGCCTCAAAGGAAAAGTGAGTTGACCAATAGTATTATATGGTTGCTTTCATTTTTTGGGGCTTTGCCAGAGACAAAATTTTAGATAGTTAGTTGCAACTATCTATCTTAGGTATTTTTGAAATTGATAAATATTTATGCTCGAGTCATGTTGTGTACAATGTAAAATTAAGAAGGACACGACTGTCTTTAATATTTTCAATCATAATTCCTGATTTCTTGAAAATTATTTATTCCGTAAATTATTCCAAAATAAATTTTGTATATGGTTTTAGAAATTTAAAACCAACTTCTTTCATTCTTCACATTTAATTCAGAATTTTTTAACTTTTAAGTTTTAAATCACTTCTGTAAAGCTAAAGGAGAAATAATTGAATTTTTTGGTTTTATTACAGAGTTATCCTTTATGTCCATACTGCTATAACCACCCTCCATTTAAAGATATGCGTAAAGGTATGGGTTGTAACGAGTGTACGCATCCTACATGTCAGCACAGTGTGTGTCAAAACGGTGTCTCGGAGTGTGTCGAGTGTGACCGCGGCATCCTAGTCCTTGACCAAACCTCCGCTCCCAAATGGAGAATGGCTTGTAATAAGTAAGTCACTGCACATGTCTCATTCTGCGTTACATCAAGTTTTGAGGAAATCTAAAAAAAGTCTTTGTTCACTGTAGCATTTGACTTTTAGATACTTAAATTTACTCTTTGTTATTGGCAGGTTATAGCCAGTTGGTCTAAGAAAAATTGCCAAGGGTTGGGAGGGAGCTTCCTGTTGCCCTGGTTGTCTCAGAGCTAAGATGCAACATGATCTGTTTATGATGTCTTTGTTCTATATACTGTGACTGTCCTGTCTTGTCTTTGTTTGTTACCAGTGCATTTAGGGTGGTTTCCTTCGCCCAATGGGCTGGCACGTCCTCCTGTGAGTAAAAAAACCATAAGACGAAGAATCTGAAAAAGTGTTTTGTACTAGTTGGAAAGGCTGGGGACTTCTGTATAGGACTCAATACTGTGCCTTGTTATGTCTGATAACTGTCTAACATCTTGTGATTGTGCAGGTGTAATGTGGTAGTGAATTTCTTTGAGAATGCTCACAAGGTGGCCGTGTCCGATGAGACCTGTGAGGATTGCGGGGCCAGTCTACTTGATGTGGACTTTAACAAGGTGAGCCACGCCCTCTTGATAAGGTCGCTGTATTCTGACCATTGTCATGGTTACTATTCTGACCGTTGTCATGGTTACTCAGCACTGATTAAAGAGCTAAACACTTAACGTTTCATGGTGTTAGTAATCTAAATACACCGTCATCATATAAATTAAATATCCACGAGCATGACATTCAATTTATCAATCAAAATGATATTGTTATATCATTAAAGCCATATATAAATTATGTTTAATCTCAATTAGATTTGACATACATGTAGTTTTAAAAGAAACTGTGTTCAATGACATCAAGCCCTGTCAAGGTCATGAAAGGTTAGAATCTGAATTTCCAAATAAGTGTCAGAGAAAATCATGTCATTACCAAGCTTTGGAGATAACATCTGTGATGGGGAAAAACTAATCAATTCTGTCTGGATTAAGCAACATCGAATTAATATTATATTCTACCGCAAAAAAAAAACAGGGCGATTTAGTTAATTTATATCTAGTTATAATTGAATCACACTTACTTGAATAATAAACATGCCCAAGTGAAATTCTTTGAATATGAACTTTTTTTTTTGTAAAATGTAAAATGAATAATAGATTGTTTATATAAATAGAGTTTCTTTGTCTATTGTAAATTGTCCTATAATTTACATCTGTTTTATTTCAGGCAAAATCCCCATTGGAGAGTGGTGCTACTGAACACTCAGGCTGTGTTTTCTGCGACCCAGTCTTCAAACCACTTGTCGAAAAAAATCATGCCATGACACGTTTTATCCACCACCGTCCATCAGGAGGAAGGGGTGGTCGAGGAGGAAGAAAGCGAGGGCGAGGCCGCGGAAGGGGGAGGGGGAGAGGGCGTGGCAGGTCCCAATGAGATTATTCATGTCCATCTTCCTTGGATGCATTTATAGAATTATGGACAACTATAGAATAGTATGTCAGGCACATCCATAATCTATAAACTTCATGCTAAGTTACTTAATATTACATTTAGTTCCTTGTTTAATATTCATAATAGCCAATAGAACAAACTGTTGTGTTGTATGGTAAAAACCCAAGTCATCTAAGCTCACTAATCGAGGACTATTTATGTATACAAAATCATACAAATCCTTTCATTATACATGCTGACAAAAGAAGGGACCTTTTTTTGCGGATGTCCAGAATTGGGTTCACTGTTAAAGGTCCAAGCAAAATCATCTCTTAGCCATTTGTAGGCTAAATCTTCGTTCAAACTTTGATTTTGTTTCTGAAAAAGTTGTTTCAACAGATACAACATGAACGACTGCAGTCTGAAACTCTTCAAATGACATGACTGAATTGATTCCATCACAGAGCGCCCCCTTCTGGCCATCTCTGGCAACAACAGCCCGTTTTGTCAGCAGTTAAAATGAAACACTTTTTAATTTATAAATAGTCGGCTGCTGCTGATAAGTGCCCTCCGGCAATTTAACATTTAAAGCATAAATTGCCTTCTGTCCAATGGTGTTGTATTATGGTTAGAAATCTGAGTGCTGAAACAAAAGATTCTAAGACAAATTTAATATAAACACTAATGAAACAAACCATGAGTAACTTGTTCACAATACTGCTTATTGGACTGTCTTATGAGGGTGGTGGGCCATCAGGACCACTGCCCATTACTAAGTCAAATATGGGTTCTGTTCTACTGCCATATGGCTACGGCCAGTTTGTTTGGAGCGTAGCAATGCTGCCTTTGCATGTACTTAGCACTGGAGAAAGATTAACTTTCCCAATTTATTAAAACACTTCACATTTTATAGTCGTGCTAAATGTGTGCTATTCTCCATGAGATTAATAAAGAATTGAAATACACTGCCTTCATATAAGTGAAATACCCTTCAGCATGGCGTAGAGCACCAATCAATCATCATCATTCATTATTCTTAACGTCTGGGTAAATCATTGAAAGTCACTATGTTTTGAATACCAGACTTTCAGAGCATTGTTTTGCTTTAATATTGGCACAGCTGTAGGACTAGAGGGAAACCTTTAGCTTTCCGTATTTGCTAGAACAAGTAAGGTTGTACCCGTAAGTGGAGTGAATTATGTGGAACATCTCAGATCACGAGATTCCACTTACAGGGGAAGAAAACAAGAAATCAACTCAGTTAATTAATTGCAGGAAAAGGTTTTGAAAAATGATCCTGGAAGAAAGGATACATGTAGGTTGTGTTATCTTGTTAGAGACAGTTTGACCTGTATTTTGTATGGGCGGACTCACCATGCAAACAGACATGGATTACTGTAAAACAATTTTGGAAACTATGTAAATTCAGTTAATGTTATAAAGGCACCAATCTGGTCCACCATTAATTTTTTTTTTTTTTTTTTTAAAATATGCACACAAAAAAATTTATGCTAAATTCTAAAAATATGCAATGTTGTGTGGTAAATCAGAAAAAAAGGCTCAAAAAGGTAACGCAAGCTATCCACATTAAAAAAAACGAGAGTGTGGATAGCTGTGTACAGTCGATAGAGTCCTGTTCACTATATTTCTTTGTTTTCTCCTCTTTTGATAATACTGATTGCACGAATCAAAAAATCATTTAAAAAATATCAATCTTAAAAGAATAATTCAGTCCATAATAAAATATTGTAGATCTCTAATTGTTCTTATCCAGTGTTTGCTTTATTCTGGTTTTTACTTATAATGGGCAAACAAACAAAACTAATTTTATTGTATCAATAGATTGTTATGGCTTTGTCGGTCTTGCAAAAAAAAAATTATATATATATAGTTTCTATGAGCAGACATTGACAGTAGTTGTTAGAGATAGATTTAAAAATTATAATCTGGTAGCAGAATTTTATGTTTTTCTTGGCAGAATTTCATTACTTCATAGCAGAATTTCTTTTTTTTTATTTTAGACTTTTACTTATTGCTTAGATTATCGTTTATTTGATGTCAGAATTACTATGTTATTAGATATTATCTAAACATTCACTTTTGTGCTTGACTGGTCTGGGCTAACATTGTGTGTGCCTGACACAGATTTTTCTCACCCTGCTATGCTGGAGTACCATCATGTGAGTGAACAATGCAAAACCATAATGAAGCAAACAAAGCAATCATTTGTACTGTGTATCTGTAAGCTATTTGCTGCTCATTTTATGTTTGGGAAGCGGTTTTTTAAGATATCTCCATCTACTGGGGTTGGCAAGTAGCTAAAAGGGGAGATAAATCTGATATTCCTATTAATGGCACATATGCCCTTGATTACCCATATAAATTAATAGAATAGTTTAATAATGCTATTGTAAGTCAATCAAACAATGACCTAGATGGCGCTGCCAGTTGTATGAGTAACTGATTTATCTCCCTTGTTAACCACTGGTCAATCCCTTTGACTTCCATCTTAAAAATAGGTTTGAAAGTATGGAGCTGGATTGAAATAAAGAAACTCCTCCCGTCTACCTGACCTCAATATAGGATTGGCCAGTACAGTGCTTAAACATTGCAACAATACCACAATTACAACAAAATTTATACGACATCTAGTCAAACTTATACTTTTGTCGGCTGTTTACGTTTTGAACAAAGAAAGTCGGCTATAAATTAAGATGCATTTAAACCAAGGTCACAGGGTAGAAATTAGACCTTGCGATTTATAAAATATATAATTACTGTTAACTCTACCTAATGTTAACTACATTTAAAAGGCATAATTTAGTATGTTATACTAATGTTTAGTTTCTGTTTTATTATCATCTGTTAATGGAAGGGCAATAACAACCAAAGAAAGAGATTGTAGTACTAGCCTACTCATAATTATATCTGAGCATTAATGTGACAAGGTGATACCCTATTTTTTTAATTTTGATCTAAAACTCTATAACTGAAAGCATACATAATTATTCAGTGTGATTTTTGTTGTTTAATATTGCGGTTCTGTTTAAACTGATAACAAAATTTGTTTTGGGAAATCATGCCGCTTTAATCAACTGGTTTTAAAAATAATGAAACATATACTCAATATTCTGGTGTGCCCTAAGTATCAAAAGTCATTTGACAAACAACATAAATTTGTTTAGATGCTGTAATACTTTATCTGGTTTTAGAGGCGTTTAATAGTTGAAGCACTAAACAGAAACAAGTTTTTATGGATTACAATCTATAATAAACCAGAAGCTGTTTGCGATGTTTTATATTATATCTTGCGATTGTCCGGTCTTGTCTTTGTTTGATGCCAGTGGTGTTGAGGGTGGTTTCCTTCACCCATTGGGCTGGCACACAGTCATATAAGTGAAATAACGTTGAGCATTGGTGTTAAACCCCAATCAAACAAACAAACAGATCAATGAGATTACATATATTTTGAATAAATGAAGAGAGAAAAAGTTGCTTGCCTCCACGGGGATTACATATATTTTTATATGAAATTTTAGGGGATTTATTGTAGTTAATGTAATATTCAGTAACCTGGATATTTGATTTCCTGATAAAACAAATTTAAGATTGCTCTGTAAAGCTTAGTGTAAAAATGTTGATTAATCGTGTCCTATAAATGGTATATTTTTGACTGACCAATACTACCAAATGTTAGAAAATCATATTAGATATGGTACTTATTTTTTATAGGTTTTATGTAGGTACATGTTATTATTTAAAACTTAGTTTTTAAGTTCTTCTATTATATTCACCTAATACATGTGTTTTCTCCTTTAAGCTTTTAGTCCTATACATGTAAAATGTGCTAGTTATGTTCGGTTTGTATGAATAACATTGTACGTAATATTTTATTCTTCATCTCAAATATGTGGGTTTTACTGGATATATCGTTTGTAGTAAGGATAGTTTGGGTATATATCGGTTTGTTTTAATTCAACTCTCCTAAAATATGAAATGGTTCGGATCTTCCGATTTTGCCCTCGGAGCCACAGGGCAACAAGCAGTCAATCTGTTGTTGCATGTTTGTTTCCGGTTTGTGATGTCAACGAGGCCAAAGGGTGGTTTTCTTCAGTAGAAGTTTCTAACCTAGTCATACTTATCATTTGAGTAAGTTTTCCATAGAGAAAAACACTTCACATGCTATGGCTTTTTCAGTTGTAATATGAATGAAGTTGAGCACTGAGCACCAATCAATCAACCTTCAACGCCAATTTTTGGTTCTTGTTTAAACCCTTTATAGTATGCTGATCGTCTTTCTCAGCTTCGAGTCTCCCAGTGAACCCCAGGTATTTGAGGGCACCACAGGTATGGATTTTAAGAGGTTTCCACCATATTAAAGCTAGACAGAGAAAAGGTGGATAATTCATCCCCAAATTAGTAAAATACTCTTAAGTATGACCTTAGACCCAATCAAGCACGCAAACAAAAATCATTTCATCTCTAGTCCTGTGCTATTAATTAGTTGTAATGTTCAATTTTCTAGAACTGTTATGATGGCAATATTTTGAGCATCAGATCTGAATAAAATGCTCTTTATATAAACAAAAAGTATACGGTGTCATTGTTACTAATTTGCTGATTTGTTTGGTGGTAAACATAATGATGTATATGGGAGGTGACTGGGAAGTCCAAGCCTCCTTAATTCTGCCTGATTCACCTGCTGTTAACTCTTTATCCAATATGTCACGAAGTACAGACACTGAGCCAACCAGTCTTGAGTAGCGGTATACAGACACATACCTACCAATCAGTGTATGGACACAGCGCCTATCAGTCACCACATACAGACAGTACTTACCAGTCACCATTTACAGACACAAGGTCTACCAGTCCCAGGATACAGACACCGATTCTACCAGTCCCAGGATACAGACACCGGGTCTACCAGTCCCAGGATACAGACACCGGGTCTACCAGTCCCAGGATACAGACCGCGGGACTACCAGTCACAGTATAGACACACAGTCTACCAGTCCCAGGATACAGACACACGGTCTAACAGTCCCAGGATACAGATACCAAGCTAACCTGTCTCCTCTACTTATAGATTAGTTTTAAGTCATACCTGAGGTTATTTCACTCAAAAGATAATGTGCCAGCTGGGACTCCTTGGGAAAGAAAATAACTGGCAACAACAACAACAAAATTATACAAAACAACAAAAGGAAATGTTCAAATTTAGGGGATCTATTACTAAGCCAGCTTCATGTTGTCCCTTAGTTACATGTAAAGGAACCTTCCCTTTTACCACACATTGCCGTAACACATCCTGTGTCATTATAAGTGATTTATCCACTAAAATTGTTTGTTGTGATATTGAAAGAGGCATACTCAGAAAAGAAAACAAAAATTAGGTGATTAAATTAAGAATTATTTATTATCATATGCAAATTATAATATCAGAAATTTAGTTTTCAATTTTTTTACAGATAGGTGAATATTATTCCGGTATATTGTTTAATGTAAATTAACCCAAACATATCGTGGACTGATTCTATGTCCTATTGTAATACAATTGGAAAGAAAGCCAAACGAACAGCTTTCATGTCCATAGATATGGTTTTAATATACAGCATTACAATTATATACAGCTTGTACTGGCAAAATGCTGTATTTCTTCATTTGACAATAAAAAAATAATTCTCATCCCATGATTGAACAATGCAGCTGTACATATCTCTTTAAAAATCTGAATAATATAAAGAACAAAACAAATCCAGAACTTTATTCACCTAGGATAGTACGACAGATGATTTGCCAGATAATAAGAAAAAAAAATTGTTGTGACAAACTGATTATTGAGAAATAAAATTGTGGTCAAAAGCTAGACTGTTTAATATGTGCTAAAAATGTATATAAAAATCCAAATTATGTGTAAATAATAAAGATATCTATAACACTTGATATGATATCGAGGACAATAACTCGGTTTACAAAAAAAAAAAATGCATTAAACGTTCCACAAACTGTACATCTTTCTGTAATAAAAAGCGAATAATCAGTGATTTCTGAGGCGTTGATCCATTTTGACTATGGTAAGCGGCTCGTTACAAACTGGGCTGCGAGAGCTAGAATTGGAGCACCAGTGGGGATACCTGGAAAGGGACCTGAAGAGCCGGCGATATCAATATGAGAGTACGGTAATGGCTTGTCGGAATCTATCCCGTGCTGTAAAGGAAAAAAATATAATATGGTTAATATTTTAATTTATAACTTTAGGGGTGTTATAATATATCAGACAAGATACAAGAAATTTTATTTTACCTCGAATAAGTGTACATTGAAACATAAGCACTGAAGTGTTTTTGTTACGACAAGCAAATGCTTTAGCAGAAACTTGAACAAAGTTTGATAGACTGAGAAAAGATGAAATAAATACATATAATGAAATACAAGGAAATAGATCAAACATTAAAAATGTCACAGTTTCACATGCTTTACAAGACACATACACATATAGTACAATAGTGAACTATTGACAGCCTAATACACTTCCCATTGAACAAACTGCTATTTTAATCATTATTTCATGACATTAAATGCACAGATTGGATAACCTATATTATCACATGTCCATTATAGACTGCCCTGACAATATTAAGTAGGAAAACCTTGTTTGCTAAAAAATAAAAATAAGAACACCTGCAAATCTACAAGCCAATGGTTACTTAGGACTTTCCAATTCACGCTTATTAAGCTGAACTTGCCGTGTAATCTCTAAACTGGACCGTGATTGGTTTATGAATATGCATCATAATCATATATTTTACTCGCCAGAAGCCTATATAGTGTCGTATGCTGCTACACACTTTAAGTAAATTAGCGAATCTCAAGACATTAGAATACACAAATTTTCTCTATCTCTAATAGTCAATCATATCATACAGCCTTATATAGAGATACAGAGGTAGAGTGCATATAACTGTAATTTCAAGTTTTTCCACTAACCGGCTATTGTATGTTTACCAGCTATAATACGGTCAACTAAAATTTGGTATACTGAACTTTTGGACACATTTAATATGCCAAGTGTGGCAGGGAATTGCCCATTAGCCTTCTTAAATAACGGAAATATGGTTCTAATATCTGTTGCCAGTCACCCATCTTTCTATCTTTCACCGTGAATGTCAACTTTAAATTTTAGCAGGAGAGCTAGAAGCATCCATTTTGTACACACAAAATGGGCCTGTTCACCTCATAAATAAAACACAGAATTGATTGGATGGCTTTATTAAACCTCCATCAGGTTACAGCATAACTCTCACCTTATCTAACCCAGATGCCATGATCATAAACGCTGCCGGTGACTGATGACCTCTGGATGTCCTTGAGGAGGCAGAGTTGTTAGCTGACAGTAAATCCTCATACTCAGACTTCCCCTTGTGGAACTCGTAATCCTGTAGACATGAGCAATAGTTTTTTAAAAATTAAAAAGACATGCAATGCTCTGTCATGAAGATATAGGACACAACTGAGATGGACGACGGACTGACAGGCTGGAGTATGCATGGTTTCTATGGCAATCTCTCCTCTGTAGGCCTATTGCCACCCAATAAGTTTCATATCTACTATATTTTTGGTTACAGAAATCAAGCATTTTGTGGTTTCAAAGGTTGTTAAAGCGCTAAAAGCAATCCAAACATCAAGCCACACACCATGTCCACATTAATTGATTAGTCAGTTGATTGTTTTATTATCAAATATTTTGATTGATTGATTGGTTGTTTGATTGATTTGTGTTCAACCCCATGTACAAATGTATTTCAGTTGTGCCATAGCTGTGAACTTTGAACAGTTAATTCAGTCCTCTAACTAAGGCAAGTTTGTTTGAAAAGAAACAATGCTGCCTTTACTTTAGCATTATTGTTTGTTTGTTTGTTTGATTGGGGTTTAACGTCATACTCAAGGGTATTTCACCGATTGTCCACTTCACACTGTTCCTTGACCAATTACAGTGGAAAAGCGGGACACAGCATGTCACATGCTTTCTTTATCTTCCTCAATACAGAGGTTTTTAGTTAGGACGTTACGACAACAGAGTGACGTCCCTTTGCAAAATGACGTTGCCACTTTATGGTAAAAATTGTAACTTTTGCAAAAAATAATATTTTAAGCTATGGGAAAAGGAAATCCATATGGTTTTATTTACGTTTACCTGTTAATTTGCAATATTCCCTATACCGCCCATGTTAAAAATCGTGGATTAGCGATCCGCTGCCGTAAACCGATAACGTTATTTCACAAAGGGATGTCACTCTGTTGTCGTAATTTCATAACTGGAAAGCCCTGTATTCCAGGATGTCGCATGCCTGTGTTATAAATACACTATCTACTCTATTGAGTTGACAAACGTTTTTATCTCACCTCTCGTCTGATTGTGGAGACTTCAAAAGGGTCAGCCAGTCCGTCTCCAGAAGCCTGCATCTTTTGAGCCATGTTAACCTTACAAGCTGGGCCATTGTCCATTATTATCTGTTAAAAATAAAATTTTAATTGAAGAAAAACCATGTCATCTATTGAATGTTTTGCACTTGTATTGTACAGTTTCAGCAGACATACAATCCAAACCTCAGAAATAAGACGAAACACAGGAGCCCCTCTGGCATCCCCATGACCTAAATTTAATATGGGTTTTGCTGAAATGATTTTTAAACTTCATCATGGTAATTGATTTATTTTTAAAGTTTTTCAGTCATAAAAAAATGTTATGCAAATTGATAGATAATAGTAAAATCAT
>JAQQZZ010019155.1:0-11212 GCA_030265115.1 Mopalia vespertina | reverse complement strand
GCGGAGGTGTCACGCCGTAGCAGTACGGCGTGGCGTCTGGGCATAGGCGCACACGCCACATATGTACCCCGACGCCCCGCCGTACTGCTACGGCGTCACTGTGGTGTCAAAATCGCCGCACGGCGTCATTGCGGCGGCGGCGCGGGCGTGACGCCGCAGTGACTATGCCTACGTCGTGGCGTCATGGCGTCACGGCACATGCGCATGTGCCACGACACCACAACGTACTGCTGCGGCGTTCTGCGGCGTCGTTGCGAATCGTACGGTGTCAGGACGTCGCAGAACGCCGTAGCAGTACGTCGTGGCACATGTGGCGTGTGCGCACGTGGCAAGGCGCCACGACGTATTGCTGCGGCGTCACGCCGCCGCCGCTGGCCGGTTCACCATCCCATTACAGCCCTAGGGTCAACCCTCCTTTTTTTAATCGTGCAATGTGACCCATCCGCTTCCCACTATTACTATTTCAAAGAGCCTGAAAGAGGCTGCTCTATACTATGTATGTATTATAGTAACTATTACAAAGAGCCTGAAGCTCTATACTATGTATGTATTATAGTTACTATTACAAAGAGCCTGAACGAGTCTGCTCTATACTTGGTATGTATTGTAGTTACTTTTATAAATAGCCTGGAAGAGGCTGTTCCTCAGCAAACACACTACGTAGCTGCAACGTTGTATACCAGCTATACATTGGTAACGTTGCACAGTAACAAAATAACAACGTTACTGCAACATAGATCTACACTGAAATTTGGTTGTTAGTTTTTACCAGTTGATATAACGTTATTATAACGTCACATGAAAAAGTTATAGTTTATCTATACTCGGTCTGTATTGTAGTTACTATTACAATGAGCCTAAAACAGGCTGCTCTATACTCGTTATGTATTGTAGTTACCATTACAAAGAGCCTGGAAGAGGCTGCACTATACTCGTTATGTATTGTAGTTACCATTACAAATAGCATGAAAGAGGCTGCACTATACTCGGTATGTATTGTAGTTACCATTACAAAGAGCCTGGAAGAGGCTGCACTATATTGCGTATATATAGTTACCATTACAAATAGCATGAAAGAGGCTGCACTATACTAGGTATGTATTGTAGTTACCATTACAAAGAACATGAAAGAGGCTGCACTCTACTCAGTATGTATTGTAGTTACCATTATAAGAGCCTGGAAGAGGCTGCTCTATACTAGGTATGTATTGTAGTTGAGAGATTACACATGCCTAGAATAAAATTGGTTAGGCCTACTCTATAATCTGTCTAAAACCATTTGTTTGATTTGGGTTTTAACGTCTTACTCAAGGGTATTTGAGGGATTGTCGATTTAACACTGTCCGTTGCTTGAATACGGCGAAAACCCGGGAGGAAACCACACCCCGCGATTGCCGGAGATCGTGTGACTTGCTCATATACCTGATAGCCAACAGACGGATTCGAACCCGTGCGCGGTACATCGAAGTAAACCATTTGGCAGAAAAAGAATAATAAATATTAAATCAGATTAAAATACCTCCAAATCAATACAATATAAAATCTCAATACGGGGACAGAAACTATAATACAAGGTTTATATCATAAAGACAACAACTGTAATAGTTCCAGAAACCTAGATACATGTATACAGAAACCTGTGTGACGCTCATGACAATGTGAAAACGAAATATAACTCAACTGTCGGAAAAGATCTGTGATATAGGCATAGAAAGGGGGCGTGGTCTGAATCTATGGGCGCCTGACAGACAATATTTATTATAAGTGCTGTGTGCATGGATCTTAATAGAGCCCGTGTGTGATTTACAGTCGTTCATGTATAAACTTACTTCATTAATGACGCTCACGGGCAATATGTATAGACAGTTCTGATGTGAAGGGCTAAAGATAAGCGTACATGTATATAACACTTGATATATAGCTGGGTTATGCTACAAGGCAGTCCTTATGAATGGGTGAAATATACCTGTACGTCAAATCTTTCTAAATTACAAGAAAAAACACTTACTACTTACATGGCTTTCTGAAATAACATGCAGTCTGGAATTAAACTTGTCAAGATGATGTATTTAATATATCCTGTGTCAGTGGATACAGTTAAATACCTGGCCGTATGTGCTTCTATATAGGATCAAGGTATATATGTAGACCCACAGAAACGACTATATATCCCCACAACTCTTGTCAAATGTTGAATGTAGAATAACTGAATGAAGTCTTCTAAAGAGGGACTTAGCGCCAAGTCGTTTCATGGGCGCGACCACCTATTGTACGACGACCAATCAAATTGAATCACTATGTTCATTCAAACATTCTCCGCTGAGGCTAATGTTGGTACACAGTATATGTGACACTCCTTTATAAGCCCATGCTTAAAACGCCTCAGAGACACATTTCTTTTCAATCTATATGTAACAGTATTTTTTATTTTATTTTGGGATAACACTTTCTTATAGGTTGAACAGATTCTAGTTCAGAAAATATATGTAATACAATTAAACTGCATTTGGACATATCATATGCTTGTATATAGGCCTATATACAGCTGGATTTATTCAAAATGGAATTGAATATACATGTGTGGTACCCTTCCAAAAAGCTATACTCTATATATAAGAGCATTTTTCTTATTTTTTACATAAGATTAAGTTTAGTATTAGAAAAGGAATAAAGCCTAAAAACAGTTATTTATACGTACTGAGAATATAAGTTCTTCAATTATACAATTGACATAAACTATAGAGTATATAAATGAAGGCAAACGGTCTACTAGATAAGATGAGACTGTTTTTGTGTCCGATAACTAAGTTAATAAAGACTGATGGTAACTAATATTTCGTAATAGTTCAGCTTTGGGCTGGGATTTATAATAACGTATGTAGGCCTATGTCAGAGTATTTCTATGTGCTATATATTTGTCTCACAGTTTCTATGATATTGAAATCGCTGGCCATGCAGGTGTCTGTATTTCTATGTTGCCCATAAACATTTCGAGATTAAGATCTGTAATAAAAAAATTTGTCTATGAGAATTTCTGTAGATTATGAAAGGAAATTAGTCGACATCCCTATGCAGGTATGGACTTTTAAAAAAAATATATTAAGGTAACAGTATTTACGAAATATATAAGCGTATATTGTTTAAGCAGTCTCCAAACCTCAAATAAAACAACATTTAATTAACACAAACTAAAAAAGAATCGAGAAAGATTAAAATATGCTATTTATTCAGACCATCAATTTGCAGACAGCCAATCAGCGACCAGACCGAACTCTATTTTGACTGCAACCTATATCGAATTTACGGCCCTCTTGCTAAGTGCAGTTTGTTTGA
The DNA here is from genome assembly GCA_030265115.1 of Mopalia vespertina. Lineage (NCBI taxonomy): Eukaryota > Metazoa > Mollusca > Polyplacophora > Chitonida > Mopaliidae > Mopalia > Mopalia vespertina. Next base: position 7,879 of record JAQQZZ010019155.1, on the reverse strand, counting down.
AGAGTATAGCAACGCTGTCTTTACTAAGCACTGGAGGACAATTAACTTTCCAACATTTTGGAAACACTTCACATTTTGGTTGTGCTAGTGTCACTTATTGTTGGAATACACCGCCGTCATTTAAGTAAAATACATTTAAGCATGGCGTAAACACGAATCAATCAATCAATCAATCAATCACGAAATTACGAGATAGCTATCTCGTTATAACGGATAGTGTGGTGTAATTATGAGTTAGTATATGTTTCAATTACGAAATAGCTATCACATTATTATGAGTTAATAAGTCGCAATTGTGCATTATCTTTATCGCAATTACGAGTTAATATAGAGTTATTTTCTTATTCTTAATTATGAGTGAAATTACTTAAAATTGTTATTAATACAAAATGTCCACTGGTTAAATTATTCACTCATGTCCACTTCCTGTCCTCTGATAAACTGTAGGCCTATATTAGGGAATATATATTCTGGAGAATTGTCCACAGGGAAACATCCCCTCTGATAAACTGTATACTAGGGAAAATAAACACTGGACAATTGTCAACAGGGAAATATCTTCTCTGATAAACTGTATACTAGGGAATATATACACTGGACAATTGTCAACAGGGAAATATCTCCTCTGATAAACTGTATACTAGGGAATATATTCACTGGACAATTGTCAACAGGGAAATATCTCCTCTGATAAACTGTATACTAGGGAATATATACACTGGACAATTGTCAAAAGGGAAATATCTCCTCTTGATCAACTGTATACTAGGGAATATAAACACTGGGGAGTTGTCCACAGAGGAATATCTCATTTTGGTAGACTGTACACTTAAGAATATATACACCGGGAGATTGTCCACAAGGGAGTATCTCCTCTTGATCAACTGTATACTGGGGAATATGCAAACCGGGGTGACAGTATTGGATAGTTTTCCAAGCTAAAAATCCCCCTCCCTATCCTTCACTGTTTTCATAATGAGTATTTTTTTTATTATATCCACTTTAGGTAATTTCTGGCTCTAAATGAAAAATGGAATGGACGTGGTATATATACACTTTGTATGATATCGAAAGACTCCTTGAAGGTATACCACTTTGCGCAGTAATTTTGTTTGATACAACTATTCTCTCATTGCATTCTAAAAAATCGCTGCACAAATAGTTCTTATACTATCTGGCTATTTGTTAGTGGTCCTTAATTTTAAAACAACGGGTCACCAATAATATCTGACCCTTCCACTCTAACAGCGCCCGCCAATGTCTATTCTGAATAAATAGAGTTTCAGTTTGGGTATTTTAATACCCCCCCCCCCATAAAATGCAAACATTAACCAATATAGCTTATATTATGGATAACAATCATGATGTCTTAATAGAAATATAATCTCCAGATCACAACATATAGACTCGACAGCAACGGGTCTTATTTCTTATTTACTCGAATACAACAACCCAAAAAAGACACAATGCCAAATTGAACTGAAGCTGTACAGAATAAGACTGAAGACCGGGCACACACGAAATGCTTCATTATAGCTGGTAGCGTATGTAACTAAACATTTAATAGTACTACTCTATTGTTAATGGTTCTACCGGAGTTTTAAGAGAACACTACGGTCTCTTGTACTGAATTGACAATGTAACATGCCTATCGCAAAATCTTATTCAAAGACACGTTTTTAATTTAAGATCGTTCAGACCTTACAGCCTCCCCCAGTGTCATTCCGACACATGGAAAGCAGCCCAGTATGTCTTACCTCTTTACGGATTATTTATAGGATATAAGTCCAGTTAATAAATAGGCGAAATTTATTTTTTAGCCCCGTAAGTGTACATTGACATTTTCCGAAGGAACAAACTAAGTCGGTTCTTTCGCCAGACCTGGCCACTGATTGTCCTTTATCTGGGATGATAGAACAATTTGATACAAAGAATGTTTGTCCATCATTTAAACTTTAATTTTAACTTGTTAATTACACGAGAGAAACCTCCTGAAGTCGGTATATTGACATGTAGGTGTATCAATATACAAACCCTCTTTGGATTGTATGTGACGCCAAGCTTAACTGAGAATTGACATCATTTGTGGATATATTGCTTCGAATTATGACACTTGCTCGGCGACTAGGTATTGTGAGGTTTGCGACATTTGCCCCGATTTCATTTACTCCTGTGCCAAGTAATCTGCGACATTTGCACCGACCTCATTTACTCCTATGCCAAGTTCTCTGTGGCATTTGCCCCGACCTCAATAACTCCTGTGCCAAGCTAGTGTTCTGCGACATTTGCCCCGACCTCAATAACTCCTGTGCCAAGCTAGTGTTCTGCGACATTTGCCCCGACCTCATTTACTCCTGTGCCAAGTGCTATGTGACACATTTACTTCTGTGCCAAGCGCTCTGTGACATTTGCCCCGACCTCATTTATTCCTGTGTCAAGTGTTCTGTGACATTTGCACCGACCTCAATACCTCCTGTGCGAAGTGCTTTGCGACATTTGCCCCAACCTCATTTACGCCAGTGTCAAGTGCTCTGTGACATTTGCCCCAAACTCATTTACTCCTGTGTCAAGCGATCTGCGACATAGACCCCGATCTCATTTACTCCTATGACAAGGCTTCTGCAACATTTGCCCCGACCTCATTTACTCCTGTGCCAAGTGCTCTGTGACATTTGCCCCCAGAGCAAATGTTCCAACAACTTGCTGCGGGCAACATTTGTTACTGCGATGTTTGGGACATTTGCCCCCGGCGTCATTTGCTCCAGTGTCAAGAACTCCGTGACAAATGCACCGAAAAAGATTGCTGCGGTGACATTTCCACCGGCAGGTAGAACGAAACATTCTCTTAACATTATATAAAGGGCGTAGCAATGAGCACATACGATATGTTTATTTAACGTTTAAAAGCTGTTATCAGACCATTTTATATTTATGCTGAATGGTCTGATCATGTTATAAAAATGTTATCTTAAAATATTTAGTGAAAACAAGTGTCGACTGTTGCTATTGTTTTATATATATATATAAACATGTTAACAACATACTCTTAAAAAGAGAATATCTAAAGTGTTTTCGCAATGTGTTATACAAATGGTCAATAGATGCTTCCATATAAAATTCTACGTTTCTGATCAGGTTATTTCATTGTTTTAATGATGATGTTCATTAATATGTTGTTGTTTTTTTTTACATTTATGTCTTGCTTTACCCCTGGGCTGATTTTGTGGAAGCCCTTTATGACGCAGAAGATAATAATATTATTTATGTTTAGACTCTTGGATAGCTTGGATACGTAGGGTTACCAATTTGTCAATTTGGAGAAGAGCCATTGATAACTTTTAAACCTGGAATTAATGTAAACGGAGAAAAATACAGTGAAATTATGTGTGACTCCTCAGAATTTAATTACTGTAACACCAAACACATTAGTTTGTTTTAGTAGAATCGCCCTTGAACAAGAAAAAAACGGTGCCTTTTTGTTCAACTTTTGCTTCGAACTATTTCGTTGACATTTTTGTCTGCCCAACATTCTGCCCAAATTGAATAAAAACACAAAAAGTATCTTTCGGAAAACATGTTTAAAAATTAGGTCAAACTTGAAAAAATTCAAACACCCTTTTTTTAGCCCACATTTAGCCCACAATTAATATGTGACAAATTTGAAATTACCATTCACGATTTTCGAGAAACAAGCAAGTTTCTATGTGGAGTCTGCCAAAATCTAAAGAGTATAAAATAAGCATTTAAAGTTTGGCTATCAAGTTTATCTACAGTGATCTACCACCAGGTGATAATCCTATTTTAATAGATCTACCATGTAGTCAGATATTTAAGACTTATACACAGCTACTTCATTTGTCATTGTAACCTATCTGCTGGGATAAACCTATTAACCTTCTCAAACCTATTAACACCTTCTCAATGCCTTTAAATTTGCTCAATGAAAATCTAAAATTCAAGGCTCACATTTAACTATTTGTAATTGTAATTTTGAATGACTATCCTAATCTTTGAATTTTGTATTTAAATAAAAGGGATAAAAGATTTTGTGTTTATTTTTAGCCTACGTGGCCCAGCAAGAAAATGTTTTTGTGCTATCTTATTCGTTTAGGCGACAATTGCTCCGAAAACAAGTGCTCATCACAAGCCCTATCGATAATTGCTCCTCACAAGCTCTATCGACAATTGCTCCTCACAAGCTCTATCGACAACAGTTCCAACAACAAGTGCTCATCGCAAGCTCTATCGACAATTGCTGCTCACAAGCTCTATCGACAATTGCTGCTCACAAGGTCTATCGACAATTGCCCAAACAACAAGTGCTCCTCAAAAGCTCTATCGACAATTGCTCCTCACAAGCTCTATCGACAATTGCTCGTCACAAGCTCTATCGACAATTGCTCAAACAACAAGTGCTCCTCGTAAGCTCTATCGACAATTGCACCTCACAAGCTCTTTCGACAATTGCTCCTCACAAGCTCTTTCGACAATTGCTCCAACAACAAGTGCACCCCACATGCTCTATCGACGATTGCTCCAACAACAAGTGCTCCTCACAAGCTCTATCGACAATTGCTCCTCACAAGCTCTATCGACAATTGCTCCAACAACCAGTGCACCTCACAAGCTCTATCGACAATTGCTCCAACAACAAGTGCTCCTCACTCGACAATTGCTCCTCACAAGCCCTTTCGACAATTGCTCCAACAACCAGTGCACCTCACAAGCTTTATCGACAATTGCTATGACAACAAGTGCTGATCACAAGATCTATCGACAATTGTTCCAACAACAAGACAATGCTCCTTACAAGCTTTGTCGACAATTTCTCTAACAACAAGAGTTCATCCCAAGCCCTATCGACAATTTCTCAGACAACGAATGATTCTCACAAGCTCTATAGACTAGCTTAAATTGCTTAAAATTGTGCCGGATATTGATTCAAAGAAATCGTACAAGTCTTGTACTCGTTTAATATTTTTAGATCAACACTACTTTTTTGTTTTGTTCGGAATTTTTTTTTACATGGTCTCGGGAATTCTTTCAATGAGGCAGTTGAAGACACATTTTTATTATGCAGAACAAAGATATTGCTTGTGTTATTGTCTTTGTCTCTCGATATAAACTGAAATTTCTTTTTGAAAGTCACCTATCTTATGATTAGCAGATGATGGTACGAACACAAGACTATGGTGAAGGGGCTTCAATGTATGGAACTACGATGTCGATGATCATAATGTATATTTTTATCTGATGGTGATGACCATGGTGTAGGAGAATTGGCAACAATGTGATGACTGGATGCGTGACATGATAACGACCATGTGCCAGCCTTATGGGTGGAGGAAATCACCATCGACGATACTTTCAACAAACAAAGTCAAGACAGGACAATCACAGGACACAATACAAAGTCATTACAAACAGATCGGGGTCGTGGTGCCCGTGAGAGAATCAAGGCAACATGAAACTTTCTCCCAACCGTTTCACAACGAATTACCAGTGTTGAAGTTAACTCGATATTTAACCACAAACGATGATCTGCTTCTGAGAATTGCGTGAGGTGACGACATGATTCATCAACTCCAAAATAGAATATTATTTTACTCGCGGATCACAGCTGGTTAGATCGCTTTGCATAAAAAGCCTTATACGGTACATAATATACTGGAATATGCTGTGAAACCACAAAGTGGAGACTTCATTCTAAGTGACAGACCTCTGCGTGACCAACCCAAAACCACCACAAATGCGGGCTCAGAGAGATTCACACCTGCAGTAAAAATCTGCCTCTTCTCTGCCGATTCAGTTTAGTATAAATACGCTTTGGTGTTGAAGAAAGCAACATGACAGTATTACAGTTATTTTGGTTTCACCAAAGAGAAACGCAGAGATTAGGGTCTAGCTGGACGCCGGTGTCGATTTCAAGAAAAACACTTTTTCTAAGTCCTCTTCAAGCTTATGAATACTAAGGAAAAGTCTGGATTACAAATATTTATTATTTATATACTAATGAAATAACAGGATTTTCTTCACGCATAAAAGTGATATTTCACTGCACTGTAATTAGGGAATAACCATGCTGTATTTGGTGGTTTGCCGCCGTTAATGCTAGGTTTTACGCTCGCAAATTGAGTTTTACCGGCGACGCGTTAGTTTTCATATTGTGTAAACTCAAATTAATAAAAATGCATTCTCCGTTTCTCTTTTCTTTACTTGATAAACCAAAATTTTCTTATTTCGTAAATAACGTAAATAACAATTTTGTTTATTAGATATAACTTGGAATGTGCACGGTAAATGACATAACTTTGTCGAATTTATCTGAGACAACAATTATTTAAAAAAAAATAGGGTATCGCAGACCAATGACCTATATTTGTATAAATATCGTCATTGTCGCCGACGATATTCAATATGGCGGGTTCCTTCAAGTGTCAAATGGTTAGATTATGTTCCTACTGTGACACATACCTCCAGATCACTCATGAGAGAAAACGATAATTTATTTCTAGAGTACGGTTACGTTCACCTCTCTATACACCTGGGGCATTGTAGATTTCAATTCTTAGGGTGGAATGTGTACCCAATGACCCCAACCAGGAATCTATTGACAATCCTACTGTGATAATTTTGAACGAAAGAAGGATTATAATCACCGTTTAAAACTGTATTGGGTATATTTGCATGCTGGTTTGAAGGGGACTATTGTATGCATGCCAAGCTTTGGCCATTATATAATGTTTGTTTTCATTCCACATTTTTGTTGTTGCTGCTAAAACAGTATTTTTAATTATTAAGCCAACACACAAAATAAAGGCATGCCTAAAAATATTTTCAACTAAATTAAATGGACCACATATGCTGTTGACAAAATGATCCAGAACCATGCAAATTAACTTAATTCTTTCATTAGATAAACAAAGATATTTAATTTTAATATTTTGCTGAAAAATTCTGGTACCGCAGAGAACTTGTTGTTTGCACTACAGCTACCACGTATATATTGGCTCCTCGCGGTCGCCTGGCTTGTAAGTGTTTGATAGTAAATACAATACGTTATTGAGAATACAACTGTTTGTTTTTTTTCTTCTAATTTATAAAGTATGTGACACTTACATTCGAGAAAAATAAACATGAACAAATACAAATTTTTACAAAGTTTACGAGTTTTATTCCGAGCTACTCTGCATGCATTACAACCTTTGGCGGATTTTTCACATATACCCAAACATTACTGTCAAGAGATTGATTGGTTCTGTGGGAACTTCTACGCAACCAATCAGATGTTACAAGATGACTCTGCTAGTAAAAATGACAGGGGTAGTCAGTAATGAAAGTGGGTTAAGTGTTGTCGAAAAAAGGATATGTTCAATGAGAGTATTGCATATGTACCCACCCCTACAGACACCAACTCTACATATATACGCCAATAGAGCTTTACATAATTAAACAAATTGTCAAAACTTGAGTAGAACATTCAGCATATGTTATCAGCGGTTAACTCGAAAATTGGTCGTTTTATCCGCCAGGGGCGTAGCTGTAATTCTCTGTCAAGGGTTGTAATGCAGAGTAGATCGGGATAAAACTCTTGGCTAGAGAAGATGTCCCTATCTATACGTTAAAACATATAGTTAGGTCCTGAAATTAATAGGGCTCCGTTTTGAACATTTTAAATTCCGGGATAAGAGCGTATGTATGTCTTTGCATTGCCGACTGTAGGCTCTACAATACTGACGTCGCCGCCACATGACTGAAGCAAGGAGAATCACCAAATCATTTGATTAAAACCGGAAGCGGGTATGCCTTACGTACAGTCCGCTTGGTCATAAACCTAGTGCCATTTTGAATGTCTACATGTAGTGATATCCGCTAAAAC
>JAQQZZ010019144.1:0-11212 GCA_030265115.1 Mopalia vespertina | reverse complement strand
TTGTGAAAACATTTCTCTGATTAGGACTTATGCCACCTAAGTTAGATATATGTGTATATGTCTATATGAGACTACATGTCAGATTCTATTTGTATGATGTGTGACCTGAAAAATGAAAAACTAATAAAGATCAGCTTTTAAAAAAAAAATAAAATTCCCATATGTGCTCAATCAAGAGTAATACTGTTATCTTCCTCCACCACAAGCTATATTTAAAGAATTCTTAATCATGGACCAGAAAATCCAGTCACTTGATACGAGAATAATATTAAATCTAGTCACTCACAAAATGATCAAGCTTTGTCACCTCAGATATTATCAACCTGAAACTTTGCTTGATTTTTATTTTGCTAATTGAACATCTTTTAGGCATTTGTTTTTAACCTGTATAGTTAAAGAGGTTTCGCCCTCTGGCTAAGGGCAGTTTGTTTGAAGAGTGGCAATGCTGTCTTAACATAGCATTGGAGGAAATTTAACTTTCCAACATTATTGAAATGCTTCACATCTTGGTTGTGCTAGTGTCAATTGATGTTGGAATACATTGCCATCATATAAGCGAAATACCCTTAAGCACGGGGTAAAACACCAATCAATCAATTAAAGAGGTTTCAAAACATAATCTAATGAAGCTCAATGGGGCCTATTCCTGGTATGGCATTTTGTCATAACAGTTGAGATTCTTGGCCTTGTAAACTTTACAAGGTGTTCATGAGCATAAGTATCACAAATTATCAGTGGACATCAGTGGATCCAAATTAAACATGAAATTATCCCCTTTCTAAATTTTAAGATTCCAATTCTGTATAAAAAAAATTGTGCATGTATTGTATCTATATGTCACATTCATCTCAAAGTTTATTTATTTATTTTTTAATAGTATTAATCATTCGAAAATAGAAAGCATTATAAACATTTCCCAAGGAAGTGCATTTTGTACACTTTACAATAATATAGTGTATTTCCAAAAACATATGAGTTGGTCCCATCAAAGTTGATTGAATACATCTCCACTGTCCATACCTTCACTCAATAGAGTATTTAATCAATATCACAATGGAGGCCCATCAAACAGGTATATTATATTATAATACAATTACTATGACCAGCATACAAGTCTGTAGAGTTTTTTCACTACCAATCCAATTATAGAGAGAGAAATGACAGGAAAGTTGAGTGTATGTAATCAAATTCATCTTGCACTCGGCTGTGGCTAAGTGGTAAGCGTATTGGCTTACTTATCCTACTTCACATGATATAGCTCCGGCAATTGTGGAGGTTGTTTTTACAAATTTTCTTGTGCTTTTCCACCGTATATAAGCAAGAAACAGTGTTATACGGACAATCTGTCATCCTATGAGTAAAATACCCTTGATTTCAACGTTAAACCTACAATCAAACAAACAAAAAAACAAACAATCCAATTCACCCTAACCTGAAATCTCAAAGAGTTTGTCATTGACTGTATCCTAATATTATTGTCAGTACAGCTTATCTGCAATTAATTTTTTGGGTGTAGTTAGAAAAATTGAATGCACATAGATAAATCTGGGTTTATCAGCCCATAAATATGAATTGTGATCAAGATAAAATGGTCTGGCTTAATTTTTTTTTTAAATCATTGATATAATCGTTCAGCCACATATCCCAGCTTTAGTTGGGAACACAGAAATTTATTAAATCCGTTCTACCACACTAAATTAGGCCTATAATGATTATGTCCTAAAATGTTTTGTTACAAGGTTTTCATTTGAATTGATCAAAAAGCATAAACCTGTGACATTGTCATTAATGTGGAGTAAATTTTATAATTGCTCAGAAAACTACAAAACTGGGCATTGTTTTCCACTTCACACCTGGGATGATATGAGGAACATTACATTCCCCAACAGAGAAAAAGCACTTCAGATTTGATAGTGTTTGTATTCAGTGTTGTAATTCACTGGTGAAGTAACTTGTGCATGACAATCAATCTAGCAAATACCATATATTCCTTTGCCTTTATCTGCTCCATGTCACCTAATTCTGCACCTTCTTTCCAACATTTACAGGATTCCTCGTCAAAAGTATCTTGATCAATTTTTGAAAAGTTGATGCACACATGATTTGATAATAAGAGAATTACTTCCTTAAAAAATAACAGATGAGAGTTTGTTGTAGTCTAGTTTTAAGAGACTTGAGTTCAGTGATCTGAGTATAAAATCACCAATGATTGTGCTGTAATTTTGTTTCTGAAGATATAGCCAGAGCACATCCTCTGCCAATAAATCTTGATGTAGGTTGTTGATGAACAGCTTGTTTAGCACCTGATAAATCTCGACCTCGACCTAGAACTGAAATGAGCAATTAAACCTGGTTATGGCTTTAACTACTAGTGATATCCAACAGAAAATATAACTGAAATGCATGCTCAGGCAATCTTATTTTTTCTTTTCATTTAATGTATATTTATTTTATATCTTATATCAGTACCCGGATATTTCTCGGTTTTCCATCCATTACTGTCAATGTGAAATCAATCTTGAAATGCACTAATCAAACAAACACTTTTATTATTGAAATGTCCTTATGTGTAACTGGGTGGTTAGCCGTGAGTTTCATATGCCCTGATGAGCCAAGAGCTAAGTGAAACTGATCTGTTTGTGAGGTCTTGTATAGCCTCCTGTGGTTGTCCTGTCTGTTGCCTATTGGCGTCTAGAGTGATTTCCTTCAACCATTGGGTTGGGCACACGGTCACATGAGTGGAATACCATAGTCTTAAAGTAAGGCATAAAACCCCAAATCAAACAAACAAATCCTGATGTTTGAAAGTTTAGCTAGAATTATTTGAAGATCCCGCATGAAGGTACAGAGCTGACAAAATATAATTTAATAAAACTATACACATAAATTTGCCTACAAATATGACATTGACTTGTGGAAGGGTACAGCTTTATTATAGGCATTTTCTGAGGAGTTGAAGGTGTACTTGATATATCTAATCCAAAAATTGTCCATGTGGACCTATTTCACAGAAAGGGAAGCCCTTTATTTTATTTTATTTTTGTTCAATGTGAGTTGCTAGATTGTATGTCCTCTCGCTGTGGTCACAGGTCATCAATTGCCATGTTAACTATATTTTGCCATATTTGAAACATCATCTGTTACGTCAGAAGAACCTACACCTAGGTATGATATTAAGAATGGAGTAAATCGCTGTCAAATAAGTCAAATTCAATTAAGCATTGCATCAAACACCAATCTATTAATTAAAACATAGGACAATACCCTTACCCTTTTGCACAGTGAACTCCGTGGATTTGACGACATTGTCGGAACTAAAAGAGTCATCACTGCTTGAGTAAGCTCTCCCAGTCCCCTCTTCTGTACAATGGCCACTATCATCCATTGAACTATGAAGGTTATTATTAAATGTCTTAGGTTCACTTATTTCTGGTCGAATCTCACTTTTGATACCCTTTTCACTGTTTAATGGTTGAGAGGATGCTTTGTTGATAGTGCCTGGCTTAAGATTGCACTCTGAATTATTTGATGTCTGATGGTTCTTCTCCTCAATGTCGGCTGTATCCAAGAAGTTACTTACATTGGTAATGATATGTCTCATGGACTTCATGAATTCAGTAGCTTTCTTATCCGCAACGCAAGATGGGCTGCAATGACTGGAAGTTTAAACAATGAGAAATTCATATTTGGTAATGATTTAGATATAGGTGGAAATATCAGGAATCTTTGCTCATAACTTTTGACTTCCAAAAGTAATCTATTTGTACGCATTAAAAACTGTTAAAGGTTAAATTTTAGTAAAGTGTGCTAATTTCATTTACGTGCTTTTAGCAGCCTATTGTTACGCATGTTGTGGCATTGCACACCAGTAAACTCTGATGCATGAAGGGAAATTTCTATTTTTGACAGCCGGTAACTCTCCTAATCCAGACTGTAAAACCCATCTATGATTACATCATCATAATAATCTGCTATATGGGTGCCAACATTTTTACGGCAGTTACTCGATTTAACCATCTTAATACCGGTACTGTTTTGAACACAGGGTCAATTAATCTGGGCAGTGCATAAACTTTACCATTTCCGGAGTTGCTCCACACATTTCTCCATGGAATCGTCTATACCATAGAGTTTAGAAGACTGTGCTGGAGGTCTACAATAAGTCTCTTCACTCACATCATTCAACAGCTCACCCATATCAATGTAATTCTCTACAACAACAACACCAACAATACAACTGAACAGGTGCATGCAAATATGCCAACTTGTAAGTATTGTCGGCCTCTGGCTAAGGCCAGAATAATCACATTTGTTTATGCTTTCCTCTATGGAGGAACATTTATTTTCTAACAGAGCGTTTGTATATATCACATTTGTTTATGCTTTCCTCTATGGAGGAACATTCGTTTTCTAACAGAGCGTTTGTATATATCAACACTTTATGTTAAGGTTGTGTTAACTATTTAGAAATACACTGCCATTCTTATACCCATAAGCGTTAATCACCAATAAATAAATCAACCAATCAATCAATCATTCATAATTATTGTCAGTCCTGTGAATATATTAATGAAAAGGGTCTATATCACAATCTTGAAAAGTCATTGAATTTTGATCAATCAGCCTTAAACACAATGTGGTAAAGTAGAAACCAACAAGTTTTTTTTTAAGGAATTAAGGATAAACATGAAAGTAAAAAAGTTGATTGAAGATATTCATCATTGCACACTTCAGCACAACTCTGAACAACACTATACAGGACTTCCTCCAAACTTTGATGTCTGCTCAATCGTCCCCATTATAATTTTGTGCAATAGTTTGTTTGCTTTAAGAATTTAACACTATAATCTTGCGACAGCAAGTTTACTGCAAGCGATGATCTACCTGTAATGAAGATCTGTTGAGAAAGTATGCACATATCACTATGAGAAAATATCAATATAGCTTCCCAAATTTTACATCCAGCACCAAGTAGGGTAAAAAATATAAACTTTCTTACATCAACATAAACAACCAAAAAAGTCACACTTAGAGCTATGCATCACACTGTAAAACTACAAATATTAAAGACAAGAGAATAGTCATGGAAAGGAATCTATGATCACTTTACTGTAAAAAAATCTGTCCCCCCACAAAACTCACCAGTTTCAGATTTCCTACTAAAATCAAAGTTCACAACTGAACAGCTATCCCTTAGACGAGCCAGATTCATTAAGCCAACCATATTGTCCGTCCTGGTCTCACCATGTGATCTTCTGGGGGCAGGCCGTTCCACTTCCTTCAGTTTAACTCTGTGGGGCACTTTCTCAGGACCTGGTGGAATTACCAAGCATTATTAATAAGTTACTTATAAAATCTTTGCTCCATCAAGAAATAGGCTTTGTTTGTTTGATTGGGGTTTTACGTCGTACTCAAGGGTATTTCACTTATATGACGATGTGCCAGCCCAATGGGTGAACGAAACCACCCTCGACACCAATGGCAACCAACAAAGACAAGACGGGACAAATAGAGGACAATAACAGAACGCAATACAGACTGACAGCACAAACAGATTGGCTTCCTGTTCCCCTTTAGCTCTGAGAGCAATAGGGCAACGTGAAGCTCCCTCCAACCACCAGCGTAAAAACTTTGAATCTCCATCAAAGTGATTGTCTATATGGGTTGCCCTAAGAAATGCTAACTCTCTTACATTTTGTTGTTGTAACATATCAGATATACTCTGTTCATATTGCTCTCCTAAAATGGCTAACTTCCTCATTTGCTCTTCTTTGAGTTTTTTAACCACAGCTTTCTGTTCAGGTTTGGGTGTTGACATCAGTACGTGTTCCTTCAATGCTTTGTATTGCCTTTCTTGTGTCTTCACAGCTTCATGGAATTGTTTTCTTATTTGCAGTTCTTTTTGCTGAAATAATAGTTTAAAAAATCTTACAAACATTTTCTTTTCTATTAAATATAAGGTTCCATGGAGTGCTGAAATTTGGTTATAAAATAAATAAATAAATATATAAATAATTCTAATTTAAAAAATGATAAATATTTTAAAACAGAAGAAAATCACACACAGTGATTCGGTGCCTATAAAACTAAGTTTTCTCTTTAAATTTGAAAAAAAAAAAATGTTAAAATTACAAAATATTACATTAACTGAATCTTAATACTTTACTGATTCATTGAACTGTTATTTTATATCAAGTTTATTCAGCTGAAATTTGAGAGAAAATGTTTACATTATACTTTACCAAAAGAACATAAAAAAAACAATAATATTTTAAAAAGAAAAACCATAAATTTTAGGTAACCAGGAAGAATGATCTTTTCTGTCAATGACCTCTTCTTGAGAAGGTCGTTTCTGATCATAAATACTTTTTCTCCATGGAATGCAAAGGGATGACATAATAAGGATTGATTGATTGGTGTTTTATGCCGTACTTAAGGGCATTTCATTTACATGATGGTGGTGTATTCCAAACATTTTTGACCCTAGCACAACCATAAAATATGAGGTGTTATGATACTGTAGGAAAGTTAATCTTCCTTCAGTGAAAAGTTGAGACAGCATTGCTACTTTTCAAACAAACTGCCCTTAGCCAATACAATTTGAATAAAGGAGAGCAACGAACCTTAAGACTGCGTGGTTGTTGTTTATGTTCTACAGCATGTTTCTTTCTAAGTTCCGCTTCGGCACTATTGTTGTATTCTTTCTGGTTGCTTAACTCAGTCTCATGCTGTTTTTTCATGTGCTCCACTTTCAGTTTCTGTGTGGCGGCTTGGTGTTTATACTCCAGGTCTTGTGTGGACTCGTGGTGACGCAGCAACATCTGATGCTCATACTCTAATTGAGCCTGGCGTTTATTTAACTCCTACAAAAACAATTTTCATATCATGCATAGGAAATGTTTGTTTGAATTGGTTTAGTTAGTAATAAGACAACACCACGAGTGCTATGTTCATGAGTGAAGGAAACCACCCGCAGTACCCTAAATCACTTAAAATTTCGTCCATAATATGGCTACAGTGAAAGTTATTTTAAGGACTTAAAAATGGTTCCTGGAAGGCAGATTAAACATTTTTCTGTTAGAAAACACCAGGATTTGTCAGAAAACATAAATTTGTTTCCAAGGAACCATACCTAGGTCCTTTAAATAACTTTTAAAGTAGCCATATTATGGTCGAAATTATGGGTGATTTACAGTATCACTGGCAACAGACAGAAGACACAAAACAGTGACACTATAACTGAATGGTTATTAGCACTGGGAACACCAGGGCAACACAATTGATTGATTGGTGTTTTATGCCATGCTCAAGGCTATTTCACTTATATGACGGCATTATATTCCAACATTAATTGACCCTAACACAACCTTGAGAAGTAAAGTTGAAAACTTTGAAAGTGAATCTTCTTTCAACGCAAAGTAAAGGTAGCATTGCTACACTCCAACAAACTGCCCTAAGCCAGAGGGGCCAGGGAAAAACAAAACTCCCTCATCCAACCACCAATTCAATAATTATTTGAACTGATTCATTGATTGCAATGGAAAACCAAGAAAAAAATCTGTAGTAATCTCTGAAGCCACCTGTGAATATGTATGAAGTCAACAGTGTACATCTGTTGTAGAAATGTTTGGATTCCAGAAGATGTAAGATTGTTTATTTGGGTTTATTTCACTCATATGACAGCAAATGGTCCAACCTACTGAGTAAATGAAACTACCTTAGAGGACACTGGGAACAAAGACAAGACAGGACAACAAAAAACCCGTAGCACAAAGTAATCCTATACAGATCGTGTTTCTGTTGCTCCTTAGCTCCATGAGCACCAGGTCAACAAGGAAACTCCCTCCCGACTAGGAAGCAATAAATTTGTTTGTTTGATTGGGGTTTAACATCGTACTCTAGGGTATTTTACTTATACAATGAAGGCTTGTCCACACTGTTCCGTGCTAAAATATGGTGGAAAAGGAGGAGGAAACCTCATAAAAACCACACTCCCGATTGCCGGAGCCACATAGTGGGACTCACTCATATACCTGATGGTTCACAGGCAGAATTGAACCTGTAAGTTGTGATCGCAGTAGGACTATTAGGCAGACATGCTATCCACAAAGTCACCGTGGCAGACAAAAGCAATATTAAAGAAACCCATACCTCCATAAGAAGTTCCTGTTCCAAGACATGGTACTGTATAAGTTTTTGTCGCCTAAACTTTCGCACCTCGTAAGACTGAGCCTCTCTATGGTTTTTATCTAACTGTGATTCCTGATCCTTCTGTTGTTGTTGTAAGGACTCTTTATGAGACCTGAGAGCATCATCTCGCTCTTTCTTTGAAAAACTGTTATCCAGGTCCTTAAATTAGAATAATATTACAAACTGTTATCCAGGTTCTTAAATTAGAATAATATTACAAACTGTTATCCAGGTCCTTAAATTAGAATACTATTACAAACTGTTATCCAGGTCCTTAAATTAGAATAATATTACAAATTGGAACAGGTATCTCTTTGTTTTATTTAACATTTCAGGGAATAGTATTCTGAGAACAAATGGGTAAGACTGTCAAGGTTATTTTAACCAAAACTCAGCACACTGAAGTTACAGGAGTAAATCTTGCCAATGGTAAGTGTTACTCACACAGGATGGATTTATTGGGGTGCTGTTATTTCAATTTTTTTTATGGAGTATCCTCAAACGATAAAAAGACAGACTTACATAATATGTGTGTTTGTTTGTTTGATTGGGGTTTAACGTCGTACTCAAGAGTATTTCACTTACAGGACGGATTGTCCACTTCACACTGCTCCTTGCCTTATAAGGTGGAAAACTGGGAGGAAACCTCGTAAAAACACACACCCCGCGATTGCCGGAGCCACATATTGTGACTCACTCATATACCTAAGGGTCGACAGACGAACTCCCATAAAATGAGTTATTTACCTTCATTACGGTCATGCAAGCCCATTAGATATGTTAGATTGGTGTTTAAAGTTGCAGTGAACGTTATTTCATGCAAAGGACAGGTAGAGGAAACTACCTTCGACTCTGGCACTAAACCAAGACAAGATAATCACAATACACAAACAAAGGCATCAAAAAACAGATCTACCCTAAATCACCCCCAAATTCGTCCATAGGGTTACTATTTAAGAAGCTATTTAAAAGACTTGGAAATTGTGTCTGAGAGGCAGAAGATGAGTTTTTCAGTTAGAAAACATCAACATTTCTCAGAAAACATAAATTTGTTCAAATACATGCTGTAATATTGTCACAAGAACCAAAAAAGTAAGGATTTGTCATGGACGAAATTGGAGGTGATTTAGGGTACTTCCTGTTGCTTGCCCTTAGCTCTGGGTGCTCAAGAGCAACATGAAGGTATTAATACCCAACTGCTTGCCAGATTAAATGTAAAATTAACCCAAGAATTATGGACTATTACTGTGTTCTGTGAGTTTAGCAATCATCTAACCTTTCTGAGCTGTTCTTTATTCTGCCTGTAGTCTCGCTTCTGTTTAGTTTGGAACGCTTTCATCTCCACATCCTGAGCCTGTTGTAACTGTTTGATTTTCCTCTTTTCAAGAGCTGCGTTGTTTCTTTGCTGAAAACGGGGAATAAAAAAATATTGCTTTGATTAAGTTTTGGATACTGTACTTAGTTTGGGTCATTTCACTCATGTGTTGTGTCCAAGTCAACCTCCATTTCTTGAAGGTATTCCTCAATTGATTAATAGAGGATTAAGGGCATTTCACTTACATGTATGAAACTGTGGTCTATTCAACTGAAATTGACAGTCAAATCCACAAAAAAATGATGTATATTGTGTTTTACTATTTTCAAAAATTATTTTGCCTTAAGTGCAAAGTAAAAGCATCATTGGTATGTTTCAAACAAACTATCTTTAAGCCAAAGACTTTCAAACCCCATGGCTTGTATTATATTTACCTTTAATGAATTAAACACCTTTCAGAAAATAGAGTTATAAGCAACAACAACAACAAGACTTACCCGTTTCTCTAGATCCTGTGTATGTTTAGTTTTCAGTTTTTCAAGATCTCTGGTGAAACCCACTCGGAGATTTTCATACTCTCTATCTAACTTTGACTTATGCTCGTCCATCTCACCATGGAATTTTGTCTCCACCTAAAATATCAAACAAAAATGTAAGGCAAAATCGTCAATTTGAGACCAGTTTACAGCGTACATTGTAAAGCGTGGCTCTGCCATGTTCTACCAGAGCTAGTTGAAGAGAGAATGTTTATGTCTGAAACAAACTGTCTTTTAAAGCCAAAGGGCAATGCTATTTGAAACAGGAGCCAGTCTGTGCATGCATTATCCTCACGGGTAGCCTGATTTTCAAATATTCTATCATTAGCTCTTTTTTCACAGTTGATGATATAATATGAGAGAGGAAGGGGTCATATGATGCCATATCTCGACTCGTAGATGTAGAGTTCTGTATCTCTAAAAGTCTTCAATAACATGTAGCCTTATTTAGAGATACACTGTTAGAGTGCGACACTCTAACACTGTAATTGAAAGTTTTTGTTATGACCGGCTATTAGGTTTTCCAATAATGCTGTCAAACAATTTTGAAGTTAAACAAGCTGACATTACAGAAAAATCAGACCTAAAATTGTCCAGTAGCCCTGTTCAAATACAGAAATATGATCAAGTATCTGTTGTCAACCTGTTATTTTCCTCTCTCTGGCCCTGAATATGGACTTTAAATGTTGACTGAAGGGCCAGTAACTTTTTAACGATTATTTACACACAAAACAAGGAAGTTTACCTTCCAACAAGATACAAGATTGATAAGATTGGGATAGTTAACTGTATTGAGCCAGTAAGTTTTCTTATTCAATCCCTGTAGTCAAATTGGTGGTTTGATTGATTGGTGTTTTACACCGTGCTTAAGGGTATTTCACTTATAAGACGGCGTTGTATTCCAGCACAAACACGATGTGAAGCGTTTCAATAATGTTGGAAAGTTAATCTCCTCCAGTTCTTAGTAAAGACTGTATTGGTACTCTTCAAACAAACTACCCTATACCAAGAGGGTGGAACCAGGAAGTATCGTGAAGTTGTGACACTGAGAGAGCAATATGTTTATCTTCAAATGATTTGTTTGTTTGATGGGGGGTTTAACGGCGTACTCAAGGGTATTTCACTTATATGACGACGGACTGTCCACTTCACACTACTCCTTGCCTTATTA
>JAQQZZ010019133.1:0-11212 GCA_030265115.1 Mopalia vespertina | reverse complement strand
CTGCATGCTTGTGCACGTCGGAGTTGCTGTGTGTCATGATGTCTTTGACAACGAATTTACCTCTAATAATAATAATAATGTCTCTTGTATTAAGTTTCAAGAAAATATTTAGAAATTTATGAGTGTGAAGTTTCTTTTTTGACTGAGTATATTTTAGAAGGCCCTCGGCCTTGGTTGTGGGAAGAGTTTTTGAGCGAGTCATATGATGTGTCATAAGAAACAATGTAAAATGGATAATCCGTCGTCATATAAGTGAAATACTATTGAGGTAAACCACCAAGAAAGCAAATTATATTTTTAACACTCCGTGAATCTCTGTGAGTAGAATAACGATTCCTGTTTATTGTCGTTTTTCGTGATTCGTAGAATGGATCATCGGCTATCTAGGTGTACACAATATGGGATGTGAAGACGCTCCTTCCCGGCAGATAGATTGTACCATCAACATTTGAGAGCAGGAAGACATTAATCTTGCCATATATATTTTAGAAGTGCCCGCGTCCGTGGTTAAGTGGTTAGCGTGTCGGCCTACTAATCTTACTTCGATGTGATGTACAGTTCACGGGTTCTTATCCGCCTGTCTCCATCTGGTATATGAGTGAGACACATGATGAGATTCCGGCAATCCGGGGGTTATTTGTACGAGGTATCCTCCCGATTGTCCACCGTATTTATGCAAGGAACAGTGTAACGTCGACAATCCGTCGTCATGTACGTTAAATAAACCTGATAATAACAACGTTAAACCCCAATTAAGACAACAAACGCAAATATATTTGAGACGCACCATCAATCTTTGTGACACCCAAGACGAATCACGTTTTTTTTGTGGGTTATTGATTGTTGTGTTCTATACCATTAGGAGGTTTGAAGCAAATCAGTGTATTAATCTGTAAGAACACTTATCTTGTGTGTGAATTTTGCCCAAAAATGTGTAATGAACAGACAGAACGGTATTCGGAGAAGACGGACCGCGGTTCGTTATTCATCGCCAACAATGCAATACACAAATTTGCTTTTGCATTGAAAGCAGTGATGTTTGAAGCAAATCAGTGTGTTAGTCTATTGGAACAGGATCCACTTATCATGTGTGTGAAATTTGACGAAAAACGTGTTCAACACAACCAGAACGCTATTCGACCAAGCCAGACCGCGTTTCGCTAATCGCGAACAATGCAGTATTTTTTTAATTTCTTATTTTGCATTAAAAATAAGGATGTTTAAAAGCAAAGTAGTGTATTAATCTCTTAGAACAGTATCCACTTATCATGTGTGTGACATTTGACGAAAATGTGTAAAAAACAAAACAGCCAGAACGTTATTCTGCAAAGCAAGCCCGCGGTTCGCTAATGGCCAACAATGCAGTATTTTTTTTATTTCTTGGATGTTTAAACGCATTATTAACGGAGATATTTGTGTCCACCTGAACAGGGGTACAATTTTTGACTGGTCCCTTCGAATAGCGAACCGCAAACTGCGAACCACGGTCTTACTTTATTGACGTACTTTAACTTAGGTTCCAGCCCATGTTAACATTAATTGAAATGAAACTGCCGACAAAGCAGCTAAATGCATTCTACCAAGACCCAAAACAGATGTGTTAGCTGGATTAGCTAAAAATTAAATAAATTCAATAATATCCAGGAAAGTACTTAACAAATGGCAGAACGAACGGGAAAAGAAATACGACCGGCGTTGGTCATATCACATTTTAGGACGGAAAAACAGCAAAAAACCGCTCCGTTCAATTAGCTAATAAACGAGGTGATATTATAATAACTCCACTATGCCTTGGGAAAACTGAATTAAAACCACATGTAGCAAAACTAATCAAAAACACATTACCAAGTGCCATAAATATACAAACGAAAGAAGCATACTCGAACGCTATTTAAAACAATTAAATATTCCACTGTCACTAATGGCTATCCTAAACGAACAACACGAAATCTGTATACCAGCTCATCATCGATTACTTAAAGGTCATAGGATATTACAAAATAATATAACATGTTATACAATCGATAAATCTCATCCCGGAAAGGGTGGTGTGGCACCGGAGATACCATGTTATGTGAGGGCCGTGTGTCGCACTAGCCTAGAGGATGAGGCATACAAACCAACCCATATGACATGTATACAAAGGAAATTTAACAAACCAAACCAAACTCATAAACAAGGTCACATGAAATACTAAATTAAACAAATGTAGAATAACAAATAAAAGGAAGCGTGGCAGCGGAGATACCATGTTCTTTGTGGACCGTCTGTCACTCTCTCCTCGAGAATAAAGAAAGCCTACTCGATTTCACGTTTAAAACGTAAACAAGATAAAAAAATATTCTAAACCAAATCGATTAAATCCACACCTGAAGGAACTACAGGCAGTATGGAGGTGAAGATACCATGTTCTGTGTGGGCCGCATTGAAATACTCGCCTAACGAAATTTTTAAAATGATTCTTCATTTATTTATTTTTTTTATATTTCGCTTTTTATTTGAATTATTGCTGTTATTGTTATTATTACTAAACGCAACTATACAGCCTGAAGACCTGCAGGCTGCCAAATATGATCACTAAGAGTACAGTTACAGATTTCAACTGGTTCCTATGCAGATTCAATACATGTACAACTGCACTAGGGATAGAGAAATTTCACTATTAAAATATATCATTTGTTCAGACAACCTTGTCATAAGGGAACGTTCTGTTATATATATATATAGTTTTAAACATCCAGGGCATGGAAATCTATATATTATATTACTAATTATTCTATTTTCAATTTGATCTTTCGTGGATGTGAACTATCTAATTGGAGTTTTGTTTAATAAAACAATGCACGTTTTCTTATCATTAAGTTATTTGTTGATTTTAACCTACGTGTCTTGAACTCACGTGCTTTATGTTTTTCAACGTACGACAATCTAATATGCATTTTAAAAGTTTCTGAATCCGACTTTTGTCCCTTTGAATTTAAATAGCTTCTGTATAACAGAATTTTGGAGATTGTCTTTGCGCGTTTTATTGGGTTTATACTCCAAGCTGTTTTAAGTTTAACAAAAACAACTATTGAAAACACTTTTTTAAAACATGTTTTGTCGGATGAAAACATGAATTTAATAATAATTGTGGACATTAAAGGCACATGAAGCGTACCTGTCATACTAGGAAGAAAAAAATTCCAATACAACAAAACACGATTAATGATTTTTGTGTATTTTAGAAAGCGAATTGTAACAGTATTTTTGTTGTTTTGGGATCACACTTTCTCGGTTTGAACAGATTATAGTTGAGAAAACTTTGCAGATGGACACCCGTCCAGGAAGGTCGGGTGGGTAAGTGGTGTATATGGCAGGCAGTTACTGCTGGCGATTCTGTGCCAAACTCTGAGGGTCGTGATTTCCTTCCCGAACGGGTTACAGTCTGCAAAGCTTTCTGAACAAGAATCTGTTCAAACTAAGAAAGTGTGGACCTTAATAACGTAAAAACTGATAACAAAACATTACAAATGTTATAGTTGTGCTAGAGTCAATTATACATGACATGAAAGACTCGCGTCCGTGTTTAAGTGGTAAGCGTTTCTCATTCGATCTATACTGATTTCATGTTCGAATTCTCTAGTCTATGTGAATGACTCCGGCAATCGTAGGGGTAAGATTTGCGAGGTTTCTTCGGCGTTGTGGTTGAAATTGTGGTTTTGGGGCCTCTTAACCTGTATGGGTTGAGGGGCCGGTGCGGGATTTCTTCTTGGCTTTGGAGCTGCATGACCCCCCCCCCCCTTTTTTTCTCTCTAAGTATGAGTAGTACAAAGAGGACTATTGGGAGGAAGAGTATAATGTAAAGAGGAGTGGTATAATGAAGAATAGTTCAAGAGGAGTAATATAAAGATGAGTAGTATAATAATAAGCTGTATAATGATGCTTTGTATAAAGACAGGACGTGTCCATACAGATTAGAATAAAGAGGATAAGTTTAACGAGGAGTTATATAAAGAGCACTGTAAAAAATGACACCGTTAATTTACAGTGAAAAGTGCTGACAATTTTATGACCAACACTTTTCACCGACATTAACATTCATGTGCTGAAAGAAATTGTTAATTTACAGTGAAACTACTGGCAATTTTGTGACAAGTTTTGGAAAATGACACCTAAATCCATGTAAAAAATGTTTACATTTAAAAGGGCTATTACTTTTTACTACCGTTTCTGTGGTGTTTTTGAAGACATTTCGTAAATTTACATATAAATGCAATTTTACACAAATTTTGTTAGAAATACACCCTGTCGCTGTAAACTTACAGAAAAAATAGCTTTTAATTTGTTTACATCGAAAAGTATTGTTACGTTTTACATGCTTTGCTGGTATATTTTTACACAGATTTGTTGCAGTGAGGAGTAGTATTACAATGAGTAGTAGAAGGAGGGGTAGTAACATGAGGAGTAGTATAGCGACTAGTATACTGGTGACTTGTAAAATGAGGAGTAGTATGAAGCTGAATAGTATAGAGAGGAGGTGTGTAAGGATGCCACAACAGTGTATTCAGGTGGATGTTTGTCTAAACTACACCTGGTATACGTATACACATGTATGTCTAAACTAAAACAATGTTTCAAACGTTAGTGGATCGATCTGAAAGTTTGAAGTAAGAGTTCTCAACCTACATGATGTGTAGGCCTTTACAGTAAACCAAAACATTGTCGATCAAATACATCCAGCCATTGTGTCACCAAGTTCCTAAGCTCTTTTGTGGGTTGACACCCAATAAAACAACTCAAAAGCGTAAAAGGGATAACGCGAACAGAGCACAGATTAAATCTCAACCTACAAGTTTTAAATTTCAAATTTCTTTATTCCACTCTGGTCACGTGCTGTGACAAAAAATGATTTATATACAATTAATGCCACAGGTTTTACAATGGGTTCATTTAGAATATTGAACTTCATCACTGAGTATAAAATACCAATGCACAAAGCTAGAATATCAAAGTGTACAAGA
This sequence comes from Mopalia vespertina, assembly GCA_030265115.1. Classification (NCBI taxonomy): domain Eukaryota; kingdom Metazoa; phylum Mollusca; class Polyplacophora; order Chitonida; family Mopaliidae; genus Mopalia; species Mopalia vespertina. Next base: position 6,209 of record JAQQZZ010019133.1, on the reverse strand, counting down.
ATATAAATATAAATACTTAATGTTCAGATTAACTAGATGAATGCGTATAAAACATACTAATGCTCCATGTTCTGAATTATTAGATCAGTGTTTCCAAAAATATTAATTAATAGTAGAAGAGTTTGTACAGAAATACTTCACACTCAATCAATACATGTGACAAAGAGAGTGATTTGAACTATGGCATAAGTGTCACAAACATACTAACAATTATAATTAATAATTATTATATCAGGGTGAACAAACATGCCAATATTAAAAATAATGGTTACTATATCAGTGTGAACTAACATACATGCACCAATACTCAAAATTGATATTTATCATATCGGTGTTTCCAAAGATATCAATTCCTCAAAATTTATAATTATTATTTCAATGTGTACAAACATACATTTGTCAATACTCAAAATTGATAATCATTATATTAGTGTGTTCGAAAATAACAATCCTAAAATTGCTAATTATTATACCAGTGTGAACAAACATGCCAATATTAAAAAATTATAATTAATATATCACTGTATGATAAAGAACCAATACCCCAAATGAATAATATTATATCAGTGTGTACAAAAAATACAAATATTGAAAATTGATGGTTATTTTATCAGTGTGTACACAGATTTGTGTTTACTATTCGAACCTTTCGCGTAAAAATCGTAGGCTAATTCCAGACATGCGAGAATTATGTTACAGCAAATGGCTAAGCACCCACTAATGCTAACAGGCGTTATTCGTGAACTTTTTAATAACGTCAAAGAGGGTAAAAATTTGGCCGTTGTTAAAGAGCGATACTATGGCGAATGTTATCTCAGTAGAGCTAATACTGCAACAAGACTCAGCAAGACATTGGTCTGTTCTGCGCTTAAAAGACGCCCTAACAATAAGAAAATTAAAACCACCGTCAAAGCCACCAAACAATTAAATCCTTTTTAAATAGATTTTGTTTTTCATATTTTATTACAAACTGAAAGTAATGTTAAAGTTTTGTTTATATGTTATGTCGTGTTTATTGGGGTTTGTTTAATCAGTTATATGGATAAGATGATCTCGCAGATATAACAGCAGCCGCAATCTTGTTTTAATGTATATCTTAATAGATTGTCTTTTACCCGGCCGCTACGATATACCTCTAATGTAATGAACTCCATGTTACGCATAGATAATGTAATAATTCTTTTCTCGGTCGTGTCTTGGCACTAGAACATTGACTGACAGAATTGGAGTGTTACGTGAAAATATCAGTTCTACCAATGCATTGACCATTTCCTTATTTAATTTCGAGATGAACTTTTTGCTTTCCTCGTAGTTACAAGTACCTCCGAAAGCTAAGAAATATAATTCAATACTTATGTATTAAGTAGTTGCCGTCGTTCTTTCACTTGATCTCTATCAGGGATGAGTAGCACTATTTTGATTCCAAGGTAAATATGGTACGATTTACCTGGTTACTTCCTAATTTAATACAACAACATGCGTTAATAAGTGTACTTCTGTACTTCTTAGTAAAGGAAACTAAGACATAACCGTTAGTTGCGTGATTGAGCAGCCAGATGACGTTAGCTATGACCCAGGCCATGTCAATGTTTTCTAGAATTTCCTGAGATAGGTCAGTCCATCTAAGGGTCATTTCCACAAACATAACTAGCATTAGGGGAAGAATAAGTAAGACCGAAGATACTGTTACACTTATTATTGGCAACGTAACCCGCACAAGTGACACGGAACGTTTAGCTTGTTTCACCCCTAAACTGGTCTTGAACAAATATAACACTCGTAAATTAAATGCAATAACTGCACAGAATGGTATTATGGCGACGAAGAGCAGATCATAGATAAATGAAATTAAGTCATATTCAATGCTGTTCATAACCGGGCAAGAGTATGTCAAGTTAACATCGTTTGCGCGATATTTCGTCTCTACTTCATTCCAAATTATTTCATATAGAAACAGAGCCACACATGACAGAGCTGTCGCAATTGTAATGTATCTGGAACGCTTATATGAACAGAGAAAAGCCCGTTTTAGTGGATAAGCGACGGCAATATAACGGTCCAGAGCAACGAGAATTAACAGGCCAGCAGAAAACTGCACCCAAAAGAAACTCCAAAGTAAATATGCAGAACAAATATGTATATTGCCGTATAGTATATTGTAGTCCACCAACCGTGTTAGGATATCGTCAACTAATGTAGTTATTAGAACAAGACTGTCACTTACAGCTAAAGCTCGCAAATAAAATGAATATGTGCTTTTCTTGTTTCCTTTGTCGCCGAAAATGACAAGAATAAAACTATTTCCAATAACACCTACAGTTGTTATAACCGCCACGATACTACAGTAAATTATTGGATTTAATTTCTTAGCCATATAATCGACTTCTTCATAGGAGGAATCAGATGTGTTCACGTTTTCTGACATGTTGGCTTCCATAAGGCCATTTCCAAGTGACTTCATCGAATTGCCCTCAAACAAACTTAATACGCTCATTGTATTGAAAATGGTGGATTGGCAATAAGTAAACGTTCTTCAAAGTGACAATCGCTATATCTTTAAAGCCGGTACCTTTGTTTTTGCGGCCTGAGATGAAATCTTTAGATGTATTAGGGTAAACTTTTGACCTTTCTGTACAGACAATCTGAAAATAGTTCAAAACAAAAAATACGAAGGTTTGATAAATGATCACGAATGTTTGTTTGTTTGTTTAGGGCTAACCGCCGTACTTATTTCCCTCAAATGACGGCGTGTCAGTCCAATGGATGACGGAAATCGCCCTCGACATCACTGACAATAAACAAAGACAAGACAGGACACATACAGGCATCACAAGCAGATCGGCTTCACGTTGGTCCTTGATTTCTAGAGTATCAAGGCAACTGGAAGCTCCGAGTTACATTTGCAAATTTAAAGTATACCTGGAAGTTATTCAGTGGTATGATTATAATTTAAGACAGGCTGACGATTCCAATTGCTTTTTTATTCGTTGAAACAGTAAAAATATGAGCTTTGTCTAAAACAATGCACACTGTAGCCATTTATTTTAACAATAATTTGAAACATTAAATTGTTCATTGTTTTAGTGTAATCTCGGTTTGCTTCAAACGACGTATTGTTCGTTTTGTAGATGTAGGACAAATCTAACTCTTAACGATAGACTCAGGCTTTTAACTTTTCACAACCTTTAAACGAAGGACACTATGGCAATTAAAAAGCACCAGATTGTCGAGGGGTTTATGAGCTTACCGGCGACGAAACTTGTTGTCCTAAATGTAAGTCAAATTTGTAAACGTACAACTACAAGCTTGTTGGGTATGGAATGGTTTTAGATTTTTATGGGGCTTGCAAGCAAAATATATATTTAGGGTTATTTGCCCCACAACTTACATTGAGCTGCCTTAAATACTAGGTAGAAACGTTTTCTTCGCGGTGTAAATGTTTCCTTTGAGATGTAAAAGTTTTCTCCGCGTAAATGTTCCAACGGCGGTGTAAAGTCGATCAAAAAACACAGAAAATGTAAAATCCTTAAATGTCCCTTACAAGCCACCGTAGAATGGCTTTACTCTGAGATTTCATCGTCTGATGTTCTTTTCTCAAAATGAGCGTAACATAAAACGACTTTTTGTCTGATATATGTATATATTTTGGGACTTCCGGTTGAGCGCCAAATCATGTTGTTGTTGTTCTGTTGATTGTTTGTTGCTAATTTGCGGCCTTGTATTTTCCGTGTATTTGTTGTATATATTTGAGTAAATTATAGGGCCTTGGATTTCGTTTGTGTGTATATTCGTTTATAGTTTACTATTGTTAGTCTGTAGTTCTTCAATCTTGTAAATTGCACGGTGAGACTCTGCACTCTTTCTTCTTGGGCTCCTGTTGTCTTCCTCCCTTCTCTGAGTCGCCCCAGAGTTTTGTGTGTTTCCCTCTGTTTGTAATCCCCTTTGTCCAGTGCACGTAGTTAAGTGGTTAGTTGGTAGGACTATGACCTAGCTAGGCTAGGCGCACTAATATCGTTTATTTCAGGGGACTTCTACAGGTTGCAGTACGATATGGACGACGAAGAGGACGGTGAAAATATGGAGTTTGAACTCCCTCGGGCTGTGCGCGGTAAACGTGGCCGAGACCGATCATCCAGTTCAGAAAGGGATATGGGAAAAAAGAATAAACCTTCGGGAAGTCAGGAACATAAGGTAAAAAGTCTTGAAGTCATTATGTCATCGTTAGGAGACACGCCTATTAGTAATTTAAGCCCAATAAAGTTTGGCTCAGCTCTGCAATCTGCGGTCGGGCCTGTAAAACTTGTTAAAAAACTACCCTCTAGAGACCTTTTAATAGTTTGTAGTAGCCAAGCTCAAGTCAAGAGACTTCTAAATGTAGAGCATATTATGGGTAAGCATGTAGTATGTAGGGTAAACAATAAAGTTGGTTGTAGAGGTGTTATATTTGGAGTATGTAATGAAATAAGGGAGGGGGAGGTTTTAACAGCGTTGAAAAAGACTAAATGTTTTCAAGTACAGAGAGTTTGTGGTAGAGATAATGTACCAACTAGTAGAATGATTTTGTATTTTGAGTGTGATAGTTTGCCTGCAGAGGTCCTACTGGGATTTGAGGTGTTTGTTGTGAAACCATATGTGCCCCCTGTGACTAGATGTTTTAGATGTCAAAGGCTACATCACGTGGCCAATCAATGTCGTGGTAAGATGAGATGCCCCCGCTGTGCAGGGGAGCATACATTCGATGACTGTCGTAATAAAGACAAGCCTAAATGTGCAAACTGCTCTGGGTGCCATAGTGCGGCGTATGGGGGATGCCCTGTTCAGAAAGAAGCAAACAAAGCACAGTATATAAAGGTTACGGAGCAGATTTCGTTTGCAGAAGCTTTAAAGTCTGTCAGGTCTTCTAATAACGAAGCCGAGCAGTTAAACTGTTCTCAAGACCCTGATTTTAGTTTCCCTCCTAGTTCTCAGGTCATACAACCCCCGATTGTTCAGCTGACAGGTAGTATGCCTAATCGACCGACAGTGTGTTCTGTCTCTGTCCAGACTGAGTCAGAGGCCGGCGTGCAGACCGATGTCTGTTCGCCTGTCTCCTTATGTAGTATTTTGACTGTCTTCACGGAGATTTTATTTCATTGTGTAAAAATACCTAAACGAGGGGAGGTTATTGGCCTTATCTGTGACAGCGTTAAACGGCAACTAGGCGACAGGGCAATAGATTGCAACGAATTGGCCTCTATTTTATCTAAAAGTAATTCTACCCGTAAATAATGGATTTTAAATTTAAATGTAAAATAACTGCTGTGACTTTTTTTTTTTGCTATGGCTTTTACTATTCTCCACCATAATATTCAGTCTTTGTACACCCACGGACAAGAATTTAAAACTTTTATTTCCAACCAAGATAATTTACCTGATGTTATATGCCTCCAAGAGACTTTCTTAAAGCCAAAATATGATTTTTCTTTCCCAGGATATTCGATTTTACGACAGGATAGAGTTGAGCGCAGCCGAGGCGGCTTAGCCACCTTCATAAAAAGTGGTGTCTCATATACTGAGGTAAAGTTGTCAAAATTAAAATCTGTTGAATGTCAGTGTGTCCAAATTATGAGTGCTCGGCAAAAAATTATAAACATTGTAAACTTATATAACCCTTGTAACAAGATTGATATCTTAGATTTTAGAAATTTACTGAATGATTTAGAAGGATCGATTATAATATGTGGTGATTTCAACTCCCATCATTCACTATGGGGGAGTAATAGTAATGATGTAAATGGTAAAGTTATTTGTGATGTTATAGATGAATATAACATGGTGCTATTAAATGATGGGATAGGAACTCGTCTGGATATTCGCTCAGGCAAACTGTCTGCAATTGATTTAACTCTCTGTTCATGTGACCTTGCCCTCTCATCTGTGTGGTCTGTTGACCAATCTAATTCTTGTGGTAGTGACCACTACCCTGTTGTCACAACTTTTGATTTCTCTCCCCACTCCAATGGCATAAAAAAGCCGCCTCGTTGGAAGCTGAAGAGTGCAGACTGGTGTAAATATGACAAAGAGTGCACATCTAAAATTAACCCTTTGTTATTCTCTGATGATGTGGATGTATTTTTTGACAACTTCAAATCAGCACTGAATGCAGCAGCTACGGCTTCTATTCCTCGAACAACCGGTCTACCGTTTCACAAAACCCCAGTCCCATGGTG
>JAQQZZ010019122.1:0-11213 GCA_030265115.1 Mopalia vespertina | reverse complement strand
GCTAAGGGTGACGCTTGAAACCAACCTGCTTGTGATGTCTTTGCATTACGCCATGTGAATCTCCTGTTTTTATCCTGCCTTCTTCTTGTTTGTTGTTAGTGTCGTCTGGCTTCCTTCACCCGTTGAGCTGCTTGCCATCATTTGAGTCAAATGACATTACACACGTTGTAAAACCACGATCAAACGAACAAACAAATTGGTAAAGTTGGTCTAATGCCCATTTAAACTCGCTTTGATGAGTTTTTCCAAAGCTTCATAATGCCGATTATAAGTATGTTACCATTCCCACCGTTTTTACTTAGGGATTCTCAAGTGAGACACATGGTTCCGTGTTATCTTTAATCACAAAGCCAAACTTATCCAAATGCCTTATATTCTCAACTTTATGATACAGGTTGATTACCCGGCTTAACTTGACGTTATCTGATACACAGACAGCCATAAGATGACCGGGTAATGTTTGTCAGATATATTTCGCAGGAAATGGACAGCTCGATCAGGGCAATATCATCCACATTTAACATATTAAACCCGCGTCCGTGGTTTAGTGGCTAGTGTGTCGGCATACTTATCCTATTTCGATGTACATGTACCGTTCATAGGGTTGAGTTCGTCTGTTGGCCTCACGTGTATGAATGTGTCACATGAAGATTTATATCGTATTTAAGCAAAGAACAGTGTGAAATGGACAATAGCTGTCAAATAAGTGAAATCCCCTTGAGCACGAAGTTAAACCCCCGTGCAAATAGTCAGCTAGTTTAACTTACATTTTCCGATACGGATAAATCCACTGTTTGCTTGACAAAACTCCAAACCAAACTAGGGTTTCTAAAGAACGCATTGAATATATAATATAAGAGTAAGCGATATGTTTGTGTCTCTTTAAAGCCGCACGGAGAAATTTCTACGACCACATGAGGCCTTTTTAAAGCATTAGACAGCTCAACCAATCGGTGAAACTATCGAGAAGACCATAATATTTTGTTTCCAAAAATAATTTTTTCACCGCATAATTACCAATCCTACATAGGTGATCACTCCGTCCAGTCAACATCAGATTAAAAGAACATAAGACTTCACTTAAAAAACAGGACAATAGATGTGCAATAGCCGAGCGCATAGCCGCCAATCGCATGCATGTATGTATACTACCTATGGTTATCTAATTTTAACTAAATACTTACTTCCTTAATATCATTCGTCCCACTTGTAAATAGCATGTACATACACTAGTCTCAACTAATCATATTTTGCAATCTATAACTGAGAAATATTCTTCTCTATTTATTTGCTGATTGATTTATTTATTGAATTATTGAATTATTGATTTATTGATTCATTGATTCATTGATCCATTTATTTATTTATTTACATAATTTATGTTAAACCATGGACCTGGAAAATCTAAAACAATTGTATCTTGTATAAATCATTTTGAAAGAAAACCTTGTGATCGAAGAGCCGCGAAATCCAAACTTGGGAAGCGGCCTGAAAACCAGAATCTCAACAACAAAGTCAACTTATACTTGAAAACGATCTCTGAAATGAGATAGAAACGTGGAATCCAATAAATTAAGAAGTTGTTATCCATACTAGATCTTTCCATGTTTTAATAACCAAGAATGCCAACAGAGAAAATATACGATTAGTTCGCGAGAGGACTGCCATTCTGGAAGGCGCGTTTCGGTCAGCTGACTACTTTCCAGTGACGTTGACGAGGCAAACTACAACAGTCGAATTTACAGATCATATAAATCAAATTTCTTGTGTGGACTTCTTTAGTTAATCGTCTTTTGCTTTCTTGTCCTGAATCGGTTAATAATTATATAGCTTAGGAATTCTATGCGGCAGCCACAACTCGAAAAGTATGAAGAAAAGTTCAGCGTTAGGCTGTAGCAACCAGACGATGTCGGAAAGGACGAACAATGCACAACTCTGAAATCCGAACCTTTGATGACATCGCAAAGCGGCCGAAATGACTCCTCTTTCAACTCAACTAGTTCGTTGCAAATAATTTTTTTTCCACCTTTGAAACAAATTGTACATAGCGTCGGTTTGCTGCAACGGAATTATAAACAAAACTCTTTTCATTTGTTAACAGTTTTATTTCTAGCTGCCTGTCGTTTTAATCTCCTAGTTATATTCTTATTTAATGTCGTTAACGGAGTACACCGTAAAAACGTACAAAAAGCCCGGATTCAATGTCTATTTTGAGACATTTTGAGGTTACTAGGGATTTGTTTTGTTCCCATCAAGGTTCAATATGCAGTACCTGTCATTGTCGGCAGTGTTTGAACTGAAAAGTAGCTACTAATTTTCCAGGCATATAAATTTCTCTCAATGATATGAATTTAAAAGCTTTCATTACAAGTGCCAGATCAGATTAATTCAATTTGTGCAACCGATGGTAATTCAAAGCAAGTCTTCGCGCCACTACACAGTTAGCTAACATTACAAAGTGGTTTCTTCTAAAACTATCACCAGGATAATTTACGACTGCCGGCTCCAGCATCCTGCGGATTAAGTGATCTCTCCACATATAAGTTGATTTCTTTTCTTGGTAGAGATGTCTGTGTCAGAATCAAAACGAGCAGTCTATAGCTGGTGTAACTCGAGGTCTATTGAATAATTGGCCGGATTGTTTCGTTCAGTTGTACTTTAGCATATAGTTTCCGAAAACGCCACCTGTCACTGAATGCCTTCTGTTTGTCAGTAAATCCTCTGCTTAAATCAATGGAAAAGCAACTAAGTCAACGGACTTCGGCTACGGGGTGGAATTCCATAGAGCTATTTCAACATTCGTTATTTCTCTGCATGTCTTGTTGTTCGCTTGTTTTTTTTTTTGGAGCACATATATCGTTGAACAATACGCAGTCACTTTTAGTAGATGTCGTTGTGCAATATGCAGTTATTTTTAGAGCTACTGAGATGCACATTAATCAATGCGAAGTGCAAAGAAATGGGAAAAATGCAATTTTTCAAAATGTTTAAACAGCTGTTATGGGGATGTTGGGTAATATGTATGCAGTTCAAGGAGTGCAGATTCGTTTACCGGCTGAAGATAACAGTTTATAAGACATAATTTTAAACACGGAAAACCAGATTGACATTTAGTTCAGAACTGCTGATAAATGAACTGTCGATATTTAATAGCAATTATTGACATTATGAAATAAATTTGAAAAAATACACAGATCATATATCTGGATAAAAAAAGGAATATGCCCATTTCATGTACGGTCCTGTCTGGTTTAATAGTCTATTGCCTTCTTTTCTTGAATCGATTGATAGCTTTAACAGTAGATAAATCTGGACAAGGGAGCCTGCCAGTTCAGCGTTAGTCAGTAGCCGCCAGACGTGTCATTGAGAATACATAAAACGTAACTTTGACTGCATAACTGGCCGAGATGTCTGCGCATTCTGGATATAATACTTTTCCCCACCGTTGGTTTGCTGCATCGGAAGTATAAATAAAAACTCTTTTCATTTGTCATCGGTTTAATCTTTAGCTGCCTCGTTTCAATCTCTCGGTGATGTTCTTTTGACAATTCCTATGCTAATGGATTTTCGTTTTGACTTATTTGGAATTTAATTCACACCCTAAGCCAGTAATGGTTAGAGTTTTTGAATTGAAATGTAGATATTCATTTTCCAGGCAAATCAAATACTCTAAAAAATATGAACTTAAACATTTTAATTAGAACTGTCAGATCAAATTAATTCAATTTGTGCAACTACACAGTTAGCTAACATAACAAAGTGGTTTCTGCTAAAACTATCACCAGGATAATTTACGACTGCGGGCTCCAGCATCCTGCGGATTAAGTGATTTCTCCAGATATAAATTGATTTCTTTTCATGGTAGAGATGTTTGTTTCAGAATCAACACGAGCAGTCTATAGCTGGTGTAACTCGAGGTCTATTTATTAATTGGCCGGATTGTTCCGTTCATTTGTACTTTAGAAGATAGTTTCAGAAACACGCTATCTTGTACTGTTTACTTCTGTTTATTCAGTAATTCATCTAGATAAAATCAATTGACAAACTACTCGGTCAACGAAATTCGGTTATGCATGGGGTGGAATTCCAGAGAGCTATTTCAACATACGTTATTTCTCTGTCTAGAGGTTCTTTTTGATTTGGTTCATTTTGATGCACGTTTAGTCGATATCGTTGAGCAATACGCAGTTATTTTTAGTCGATATCGTTGAGCAGTACGCAGTTATTTTTAGTAGATATCGTTGAACAATATGCAGTTATTTTTTAATAGATATCGTTGAGCAATACGCAGTTATTTGTAGTCGATATCGTTGAGCAATACGCAGTTATTTTTAGTAGATATCGTTGAACAATATGCAGTTATTGTTAGTAGATATCGTTGAGCATTATGTAGCTATTTTAAGAGCTACTGCATGGGATGCACAATAGTCAATGTGAAGTGCAAAGAAATAGGATAAATGCAATTTCTCAATAGGTTTAATCAGCTGTTCTGGGAATGTTAGATAATACTTATACAGTTCAAGGAGTGCAGATTCATTTGTGATGCAGATCAGTTGATGTAAATTGAAAATCAATTGAATGAATACAATTTTTCCAAATGTTTTAACAGCTGTTATGTGGATCTTGGGTAATATGTATGCAGTTCAACGAGTGCAGTTTCAGTTTACGACTAAATATAAGAGTAAATAAAATGTTATATTCTAACATGGAAAACCAGATTGATATTTACACCGGTTCTGTTGATAAATGAACTATTGATATTGAATAGTATTTATTGATATAATTAAATTAATTAAAAAATACACAGATCATTTATACAAAACAAGGCATAAGTCAATTAAATGTACGGTATTTTCTGGTTAAATCGTCTATTGCTTTCTTGTCTTGAATCGATTGATAGCTTTATATCTTAGGAGTTCTGAACAGTTGACAGAACTGGGCAAGTGTTCCTACAAATTAAGTGTTAGGCAGTAGCAACCAGACGTTGTTGGAGAGAATGCAGAAAACGTGACTCTGGCTGCAGAACTTGCTGAGATGACTGTGCGTTAAGTTTCAATAATTGATAGGATATAATACCTTTTTCCATAAATAAATAAAAACTTATTTCATATGTGAACAGTTTAATCCTTAGCTGCCTTGTGTTAATATTTCGGTGATATTCTTTTGAGAAGTTCCGATGTTACTGGGATTTCGTTTTGACTTATTCCGAATTAAATTCACTCCCTAAGCCTGTAATGGTTGGAATGTTTCAACTGAAATTAGCTACTAATTTTCCAGGCAGATCAATTCCTCTCAATGATATGAATTTAAAAGCTTTCATTACAAGTGCCAGATCAAATTAATTCAATCTGTGCAACCGATGGTACTTCTAAGTAAATCTTCGCGCCACTACACAGTTAGTTAAATTACAAAGTGGTTTCTTCTAAAACTAACACCCATATAACTTACGACTGGTGGTTTTCAGCATCCTGTAGAATTCTCCAAATATAAATTGATTTCTTTCTTTGGTGGAGATATCTCTGTCAGAATCAACACGAGCGGTCTATAGCTGGTGTAACTAGAGGTATATTTTTTAATTGGCCGGATTGTTCCGTTCAGTTGTACTTTAGCAGATAGTTTCAGAAACACGTCATCTTTCACTGTATGTCTTCTGTTTGTTCAGTAATTCATCTACGTAAAATCACTCGAAAATCTACTCGGTCAACGAACTTCGGATTTGGAATTGAATTCCCGAGAGTTATTTCAACATACGTTATTTCTCTGCCTTGTTGTCTTGGGTTTTCGTTAATTTTGGAGGACATGTTTCGTTGAACAATATAAAGTTATTTTTAGAATTACTGTAATGCTTATTGGTCTATGTGAAGTTCGCAGAAACAGTATAAATGCAATTTTTCTAATTGTTTAAACAGCTGTTATGGGGATGTTGGGTAATATATATGCAGTTCAAGGAGTGCAGATTTATTTACCGAATGAATATAAGAAGTATATAAAATAGGATATCTAAATATCGAAAACCAGATTGACATTTAGTCAATTGATACATGTTGATACATGAATTATCTATAAATTGAACAGTATCTATTGATATTATTAAAGATTGTCCTTGTTTCACTCACAATGCAGTGATCTGATTGACTGACTATTTTCCTTCATATCCCAAGGAACCCCAACACATTTTTGCCAATTTTCTTAGTCCGAATTTTTTAAAATTTATTTATAGCACACCAAAAAGCAATAGGCCTACAATATCAATTGGCCCACAACTGTGGCAGTGTTTAAACATATATTTTTGTATTATAATATAATTTATCTGTGACAAATAGATAAGTATCCCAGCTTATTCAAATAAAGTAATAAGCTAAGAAAATTTTCATTGCATCTGACCAAGTGAGGTGACCTATTTCTGACGTCATGACCACTATAAGCCCCGCCCCATGTTCGAGTCAATGAATTCGAGTCGCTTACAAATTAGATTTGTTTATTGGGTTACCGGCATTTTGTGTTCTTGTGATGAAATTGGCCACCGCATGACGTTTTTGTTATTCATGTAAAAGGTAATTTTGTTACGAGAAAAATAATTTGTTTTTCTAGGTCGGCTGACAGCTGTCACAAATATTAACATGATCTTTCCTTTTCTAACCGTAATCAGAAAAGACAATAGGTTAGCGTTGAGTATAAATACAATGGTGGTTTTTGTCTCATTAGGGACATCTTTTCTTTAGCTCTGAAATTTTTTGTAAAGCTGAGTATTCGCCATTAATCTACTGCACTCATCGTACTTCCGGTATGACGTCACGTAGCCCCAATCTATTACTTAGACCTACGTCATGTACCAGATCCAACATTTAGCACATTTACTTAAATACGGGTTTGCGCATGATCATGTTAGAGAGGTTGGGACCATTTGACGCTGTATGTTTTTTCGGCTCAGTGAAAATGTCGAATATCAATTTTATAGATTTTTTTATTGTAAAGTTTCGACTCTATGCTATTAACTTATGACTCGTTAATGAAAGGAAAGTATGTCGCTACATTGTATATACCTGTATTAATTGTCCACGTTATGTCGAAATTGGCATGGGCTAATCAAACGTTTTTTCTTCCTTTCAGGGAAAACCAACAAGTGTAACATTTTGTTCTATTTACGTAAAACAAAATCGGTGTTCTTTCGTCTTTCATTGTAATTGTAAATTTGATTCTGCTGCTCAAAGGTATAGTTGATGGTAGTTTTAAGTCTTCTCTAATCTAAGGGATGAATGGGCAAAGTTGAAGAAACATCGTGTCTTCTATTTGAACCTGGGTACTTTTTTCTGGCATATTGTCGAGTGTACATTACTTGTCTTGCACCTTACCCTTCGTCTTACCAGGGATAACAATGATGGTTTTGGTCATTCCCCTTACAGGAAAGTGACAGTCCTATAGGATACTATAGTTTTTCTTTATGGAATCCTATAGGATTTTTCATAGGATCCTTTAGGATTTTATAATTATCCTATATGATCCTCTAGGATGTCCAAATCCTAACGGATCCTATGGGATTTTTCTGTAAGCGTAATTAGCTGGCGAGGCGCCATATTGTTAAAATATTGCCATATTGACATAATCAAACAAATATACAGCCTTTAACGTGAGCCAAATACGATGAGATTTTCTACCTGTATGTTTCACTTGGCAGCTGACGCAGTTTGGATATGGTGAGTGTTGAATACGACTTTCAGTTGTATCCGAGGAATATTATACTGTGTTATTATATTCACTAGCTCTGATCTGTCCTCGAGAGGCTTCATTTCGTGTGTCCTTCCTTTGAACGTGCTTTACTTTCCCGTCCAATCACAAGTTAACAGTCGTTGTCTTATTAATCTATTTGTATCGGGTAACCTTCATTTGTGAGAGGAAATTAACTCTGAGGGATTTGAAAATACACCTTACCGTGTATTTATATAGCTTGTCTATGTCGTGAATTATAATAGTTTGAGGGTTTAAATCGCCTCGGTCACCATCTCGCTAAGGTCAGTATAATTGAAGTATATTTACACTGCCAACTATGCAGGAGGGACATTGATCTTCCAACAGAGCATTTGTATATAACACTTCACATTATGGTTGTGTTGCCTGAAAGAAGTCAGGGGGTACCCGGAAGTAGAGTAAATTACGTGAGATATGGCAGATCACATGACGTGACTAGCAAGCCGTGGGCAGGCATGCCGTCATATTTGTTACATAACTTAAAGCCAACAAATCAAACATAACATAACAATATTCCCTATACTGACTTTTCTATTAGAAGACATCGATATATGTTTAATGTAAAAAAAACATATAAATCATTCTATACAAATTCATTTGTTAATTGCATACACTAATTAGCAATGTAATACCGTTGGAATTTGACAACATCCTCAAAGGAAAAAAATAATTCAAGGTCAGTAAAGTAAATAAAAAGATTATCTTTGTAGACAACTGGTAAATTAAAAATATCATTTTTCTTTTGTATATTTAAGTGAATAACGCAATGGATATGACAGCCGTCAACAGATTTGTCCTGTGATGTTTTTGTTGTTGCCAGTGGTGTGGTTTCCGTCACCGAATGGGCTGGCACGCCACCATGTGAGTGAAATAACCTTAAGTACAGATTTAAACCCAAATATAAACAAAGAAAACAATTTCTGCCTGTGCACCGTGTGTTTGATGGAAATCAGGTAAAAAAAAACAAGTACAAATGGATTAGGGATACATCAAGTCTTATAGATACGTTTACGATACGATTTATTGACCGGCGCTAACGGGCTATACGACACTCCTGACCAACACGAAAGATAGCCTAGTAATGCAAATCCAACCGTATTTAGACGGTGATGTGATGTACCTGAAGTTTCTACATACGACCAAAGCCACCATTTCCAAACCCTTTTAACGATCATTCTCTTGTTTTTTGTCTAAATTGTGGCCATCGAGAAGGGATATCGGTCTACATTACGCCATTGGAGTACAAAACTCTTGTTAACGTCCCCATTGTCTACTTTTTTAGTGTGACGATTATCACAACATTCTTATGGATTGGGGTGTTTTATGGCATAGTTACTCCAGTGTGAAAATAAAACAACCATGTACATGAATTGTCAGAACAAACCCAGGAAAAACAGGGCGAGGGGAGAAGTTATTCATTACGGGACAGTACAGATTCCTGGAACTAACAAATTACATCTTGGGTTGAAATACGTCACCAAATATATTAGTTTCTCCGACAATCTTTTCTATCTGTAGAATGCATACGCCGATAGGACAGTCTGTTTCAGCACCGTTACCACTTGCCCCGATGTTAAATATGTATCGCGCCACATAAATGCATACGCCCATAGGACAGTTTGGTTGACCAGCGTTACCACTTAACACGATAATTAATGTGTATCGCGCCACACAAATGCATACGCCCATAGGACAGTTTGGTTTACCAGCGTTACCACTTAACACGATGATTAATGTGTATCGCGCCACACAAATGCATACGCTCATAGAACAGTCTGTGCCAGCACCTTTACCACCAACCACGATGTTTAATATGTACCGCGCCATTCTCAAGGTCGTATTAAATCAAAATAAATCTAGCTGATTCAGTGCAGTGATACATGGAGACACCATCCAGGTCACGGTTGTCCTAGCTTGATTTCGGGTGTTCTTGGTTGTCTTTATCGTATCGCTTCGCCAACTTAATAGTTCTTGGTGATTTAGGTCAAAATCGCCATCATAAAATTTTGTCGCAATTCGGGTAAATGTGGTCAAGACCGGTTTCGAACTGCCGCGTTGCGATGCGGACTAAACACGAAACCAACGCTACACAACCAAAACTGTATACACTCAAAGCACAGTTGAGTAAAAACTGCTTACAAGACTCGCAGAATTTGAGCGTATCGATGAAGGTCGTTATAGAGTAATAAGTTTAGAGTATGACGAATTGATTTATTTTCATTGTCGTGGCATTTCAATGTAAACATACTAATCCTTCTTTCATGTACAGTCCACAGGATTGAGTCCGCTTGTCGACCCTCAGATATATGAGTGTCACACGATGTGGCTCCGGCAATCGCGGGGTGGTTTTTACGAGGTTTCCTCTCGTAATTAGGCAAGGAACAGTGTGAATTGGACAATCCGTCGTCATATAAGTTAAATCCATTGAGTACGACGTTAAACCCCAAACAAACAAACAAACAAACAAACAATCGAACTTATTAATAAAACAAATCGGATTTGTTGCTCTCTTAGCGGAGGTATATAAGTTGACATGCTGGTTAAAAACGTACAGCCGGACTGACATAGGCCTAGGGGAGTTGACGGGGAACGCTCAGCATGCCCAGCCGACAAGCAAACCTTACACGGAGGGAAGTGTACAGTATCTGGTCACAGCAAAGATCGTATGAACAAAACAGTTCGTTATTTGATTAACATATTTTCTGTTGGTAATCATAATATGCATTTCGATTCCACATTTGTTGATTAATATTTTAACAAAAATTGTAAAGAATCGGTGTCAGTTAACGCGAATCTAGTCAACGTTTCTTTATTGTGCATTAAAAACAAAAATAATTCATTTTTAATTTAAAATCCATCAATGTGAGTAGAATGTTATGTGTTTCTGTTTATGCAAAGAACAAGGCAAGCGGCCGTGGTTTAGTTTTCAGCGTGTCGGCTTACTGATCCTACTTCGATGTATACCGTTCGATGGTTCCAGTCCGTCTGTTTATCTTAGTCATAGGAGGGGTTCACACGTAGAGCTTCGGCAATCACGGTTGGTTTTTACTATGTTCTCCCGGTTTCTCCAACGTACATAAGCAAAGAACAGTGTGAAACGGACAATGCGTCGTCGTCTAAGTGATATACCCTCTAACACGACGTGTCACTCCAATCAAGCAAACAAACACAATTTGAAACCAAGTTTCTGTCGAAATATGCCGGACAGTGAGCGCCATTGATTACTGCCCAGGAAAAGCTATCTGTCTAATTATCGAAGCACAGATTAAAAAAACATTATTCAACTGGTGAAATATTAAAAGTGAAGACTTATTATAGAGCATGCATCTATCAAAGATTTTGTTGCTACGATATATGCTACAAATTGGCATTCGTAGTTGTCCACGTGGCGCAAGACCACTATTAATTTGCCATAAGCCGTAATGTTAACGTTTGGCTCCACAGCTCCCTCACAAACTTTCGTTGGG
>JAQQZZ010019111.1:0-11213 GCA_030265115.1 Mopalia vespertina | reverse complement strand
GTTTACGAGGGTTTCTCTCGGTTTTCGACCGAATGTAAGCAAGTTACAGTGCGAACTGGACAATCTGTCATCATATAAGTGAAAAACACTTGAGTACGATGTTTAACCCGCAATCAATCAAACCAACAATGTCTTCCCCCTTACAGCTTGCGGATGTTTTTCTGTGTTTAATTTGGAAATATTTCACGTTTATTGTATGGTGATTCACTCCCTAGCCCACTGTCTTTGGAAACAGTTCTACGGCGACAACAAAAATGTCATATCGATACACGTAAACCATTAACACGACCCGTCCACTTCAAACCAAGCCCAAACGAGCTCTGCCGATTGGTTGTTCAACAATTCAAGTCGTAATGTCTTCGGTTATTTCCGTCACATAGCAGAAGCTTTGGCTATAGGTGGAGGGTTACAGGTTTGGTCAGTAGCAATCAGTTAAGGAAGTTTTACAAAGAGCTTTAATAGTTTGTTCTTATCTGCGTATTGCTGTAAGGATATATTTACTAAATGTGATGTGGTAAGTATCTTTTTAAGTGTATAACGGAGCTGATTTCCAACCCATCTTTTTTAACAGGTGCCCTTGGCGGTCAACTTGGTATTTACATTGGTGCCAGTATAGTCAGTGTAATTGAGCTTCTGGAATTGGGATGTGACATAATGGTCTCTGGGATTCAAAGAATTGGAAGAAAGATACAGCCTCAAAAAAGCTAGTTTTTTGGAGTATGTTTCTGATAAGCCTATGTAAATCCACCTAGACACTGTGTCAAATCTGTACAGACCTGCTTTCTTCTCCACCATTTCTTTTTATATTATGAAAAGAAATACAAAAACTAAGTTAAGCACAACATGCTGGAAGGAGAGGCCGCTTGATCAGACCAATGTATTTGCTTTTTAAATTTAACTCTTATCTAAATCAAGAACATCATCACTTTACACTCTAAAAAGCGCAGTGCCCCATGCTATCCTGCCTGTATTTTCTTATTGATAGCGGAGGGAGCTTCCTGTTGCCCTGGTGCTCTCAGAGCTAAGGGGCAACAGGAATCCGATGCGTTAGTGACGTTTTGGTATTACGTCTTGCGATTGTCCTATCTTGTCATTCTTCTTTGCTAATGGTGTAGATGGTGATTTGTTTTCGACCATCGGACTAACACACCGTCATGTCATTGAAATAACCGTAAGTACAGCGAAACAAACAATATGCTAACTGTTTACTATGTTGACTATATATTATTTTATGAATGTGTCTCTCGGTTTTATATTTCATTCTATTCAGATTATTTTATCAATGTGGCTAAAGCATATAAAGAAATGATAAACTATCTACGAACCGTTGTTGAATAGTCTTCTCTTTACCAAATATCTCATATACATTGTTAGCACATTGTGGCTCACCGTCGCTGATACATGTTCGTCGAATCCAGTGTATGCAATCAACTCATTATTCAGTTGAACTAGAAAAGCTCTAATCTAATTTTTAGAAATTTATATTGTTTAGTTCATCTTATCATAATAAGTTCGAACAACTGCCTTTCCCAGTCTCATCTAAAATTGAGCTGTTTAGTTAAAGGCAAAGACAACTGTTTTATTGACCTAAACTTATTATTTTGATTGCATATTTTTAAAGACAACCATCTGTATTGCACTTACAATCGAACTAGCATAGCCGTTTAGTAGTTAATTTAAGAAGTGGAACTGACGTCATTGTTCGAAAACATGGTAGTTATATCATCTATTAAAATAATAACGACAAAAAACTTATACATTTTGGCAATCAAGTTTTCCGAAAATTCTTATTCCATTTTCAAGATATCTTGAAAATGGAATAAGATATCTTGAAAATGGAATAAGAATTTTCCGAATTTGCCGCTTCATAAACGTATTTATACATCTAGCCGTGACTATCCCATATTGCCTGCACTGGTGGATGCTTTAATATAAAATGGAAAGTGAACGTTCCATCCCCGAACGAAACAACAACAACCGCTTGTACATATATCAACTTGGTACTAAACACCGGATTTTTTTAAAACCGCATGTCAACTGAAAACATGCTAAACGTATGTGTTACTCAAAGAGCTAGTTTGATATGTATACAACAGATTAACATAGCGCTTGGATGACCAAACTTGTGTATATGCCGTGTTGTTATAGATGCCTTCCAATGCACCCATAAGCAAACGGATACACTGGTGACCGACCGTGTTTTCGAACAATGACGCAATCCCGCCTGTTAAATTAACTAATTAACGGCTATGCTTATGTTGGAAAATCATTGTCCTCCAGTGCTAAATGAAGCAGTATGTCTAGGCCTATACGTGAAACATAGTGCCTTCAGCCGGGGGGCCTTCTTGATAGAAAAGACTGCCTGATGAATAAAAACGACGATGACTTTTTACATATCCTCTACCTTGAATTTGGAAATTTATAATGATTAAACATTAAATCAGTAAATATACAAAATGCACGGAGAGCAGCCGAGGGAATCAGCGTAGTGCATTTTTACGTCTATTGACACGGGTGGTTGGAAGCTTCATGTTGCTCTGGTGCTCTGGCCATCTCTGACTCTCGTCCCTTGTTTTGTTATTTGTCTCACCCCACTCTAAAATTATGATCCGTCTGTGAGGATTTGCAGTAGTCGCGAGTTGTTAACATTGATAGACTTTCCTCACCTCTATGGCGAAGAGCCACTGGTCATTAGTTGGCATAAGCTATTGGCTAATAGAGTCAATACGGGACTTTCGTGGCGAAACAATATGCATGGTGATTCCAAACAGAGCACAGTTCAGTAAGACCTCTCAGCGTGTCTTCATTTTGAGACTTAAAAATCTAAGCAAAGCTTTACATGGTGCCAGAAGCGTGCATGAACCTTGAGAGATGGCAAATAACGCCAAATCGATAATCCAATGGATTTTGACGGATGTAATGTTGCTGAAAACTGGGCGCGATGGAAAGAGCCGATGCTCCTCGTGTTCTCCGGACCGGATGCCGACATGTGGAAGATTGAACAGAAACAGCCCAATTTCTGTCGAAAGCTAGGTAGGGACATCTGTGCAAATCTAGCGGCGAAATGTCGGAAGACGACGCCAAGAACACTGATTAATTTTTTTTTAACTTTGCGATCAATAGTGTTACCCGAGAAAAAATATTTCAGTCCAACGTAAGCTATTCAACGAGTGTAAACAAGGCATATCAGAACCAGTCAACGATGTGGCCACTTATCGGCCAAGACTGTAATTTTCACAATCTTGAGGACATGATTAAAGATAGAATTATACTCAGTTCTAATTCACCAGCAAAAAACTTCTTTTCGAGGATGTTTTAAATCTTGAAAAGCTATGAAAATTGCCTGGGCCCATGAGATGTTACGTAAAGATTCAAAGGGTTAAATAAAACTTCAGAAGAAGTTCATGCACTGAGACATGATAGAAAAATCACATCTGACAGAAAAGGACATAAATGTAGTGATAAACTCAGTAAAACCGGTAGAAAGCAACAAACGCACACTTGGGAAAGAAAACAAAATAATTAGTCCACATGCATGTGGTAGAGGTCATTACATCTGTCCTCCTGACGGTTGTCAATTTCCCTCTCAAGGTTGTCCATTCCTGAAGCATGTTAACCAAATAAGCTGTTAATAAATCATCATCATCCATACTCGTCTTCCCGGTTTTCCTCCATCACGAACCCTCCGTGACACCCCAATAAAACAAACAAACAAACCGTATGCTGTGGCTGGTTTTCCCGTTACCAATAAAGTGCGAGTCCCTGTGTGAGTAAACTGTGACTGAATAACCTAATGCCCGGATAATTTGCCCGGTATGTAATGTTACTAGTTGTCATAGTGTCAGCAAGACATATTGGTTGGCACGGTATGTGCATACGGTGACTGTTATGCTCGCGGTCATTTTGCTGCGAGTCATTGCCACCGTGTCACGATACCGCCATTGGATCAATCCAGTGTAAACAGATTTAATGCAGAAGGGGAGATTTATGTACATTGGGGTATACATTGGCTGCACAAAAAAGTAAAACACATATACAATGTAACTACTCAGTAGGCTACATAGCCAAAGGAAACAAAAGCATTTATAAACCGTAAGCCTAATGTTCAGCGACAAGCTTTGTTAAACATAGTCGGCAACATAAGACAAACAATAAGCTTTTAAAACGAACGGTTTATTGCAAAGCTCTCGCGATGCATATTGTGATTTGAATTGATTTTTTGCAATATTGCGCATGTTATCGACAATAAAGATGTTATCGGCAATATACTGATAATTATTATTATGTCTACAACTCTCAACTTGCCTCTAGCTTTCCATTTTCATAGGTTTTTTCTTAAACTTAATATAATGCATCCCATTACCGGCAGTGCTTGCTAACTCCCATCCATTATGTATATTAATGAATACTGTCTTTGTTACATAACATGAATTCATAATGACCTACGACAAGGGTAATGTGTTTTAAAGTACGCCGTTGCAGCTCCTAGCATTACATCAGGCGGAGACAGACGCGGACAGGTATCAACACTCATTCGCCGATTTCAATATACTAGTATAAGTGTTTAGTGATGTTCGAGCTTAAATCCAATGACATCAAGGATTCAGGGACAATTCAAAGCTACAAATCAGGAGAGGGGATGAGTCTTGTGCACCAGTTTTCACAAAACGCCACAATTCATGGATTACGTAAAGCAGCAGAAACCAAACAGGGTAGATTTCGTAGGTGAGACGAGTAATACTAAATATGACTATTTCTTAAATTTCATAGTTTTTTGTGAGATGTTCTCGAATAAAAATAACGGATAAAAGTCAATTTAAAAAGCCAGATAAATCCTCGGAAATGAGTAAGGCATACATGTTTACAAATGTAATGAATCATTCGAAATTGTTGACTCGTAATAAAGAAATAGAAATTCTTTGTCAATTATTTCAATCAATACAATCCATTCCTTTTAACTTGTTGTGTGTACGAACTCGACAGGCACACGTCAAAAGTTATACACCAAGAAACTGTTTATTTGATTTTATCAGGCCAACTTACAGCGGCCAGTTTTCATTTAACATTTTTGTCACGTCAGGCCCTCGGAAAAAGAACCAGCTTGCTACTCATAAAAGATGCATCAGATCGAAGTTTCTGTATAAATCCACTTTAAAACCTATTTATTAAATAAATAATATAACATCACTGTGTACAGGTTGATAGCTGTTTGAAAGTGTACATTTTTATGTAAAAGTAAGATTTATTATAAAAACATTTCAATAAAACTACTCCATATTACACCTTGTTGACAAAAATATTATATTTTCTATACCTTAGGGATATAGAACAATGTCCCTCAGACTTTTAACTCCAGCCATTAATTCTTTAAGAAACGTATACATTGTACGTCTACCTCCTATTTTAAGGTAAAGGCGCCACCCAACCTAAATTATGGTAAGGGAGACTGCATGCGCCACCCAAACTAACAAACTGTATTATGATAATGAAGACTGCATGCACCACCCAAACTAACAAACTATATTATGATAATGAAGACTGCATGCACCACCCACACTAACAAACTATATTATGATAATGAAGACTGCATGCACCACCCACACTAACAAACTATATTATGGTAAATGAATAAATCTTATCTAAATCTAACGTTTAATTTAAGCACGTTTTTCTTAATGACCCCCAGCAGGCCCTTCATTCGTCATGCTACGTTATGCGGTTTTCACACCAAATCCCTAAATATTACAAACATTGATGGACACCAGGGAAAGTTTCGTTAAAAAATAATGGCGATAAGATCGCTGCCAAATACTGCTTGAGCAGATGCATCCATGTCGTTGATTATTCAAATGTCTTTTTTATTCATATAGTGGATTTCATTCTGTTTAGCCACGCACAGTAGCGATCCGCCCATAAGTCAATGTGATATTAAGTGGAACGCTTTCAATTTATACTTTGACACAATGTTTACTTTGATCTGTTCATTGCAGATCAAAGTAATGTATGCTTACCGCTCTCTCTAAATGTCGACCGAGAAAGGCACTGTATGGAGACTAATAACACCACTTGAACAAACGTGTCCTATGTGAGAATCAAAACAAACAAAATGTCTATCGACTATGCTTCCAGGATTAAGCGAACCATATGTAATTAACTTTTTGTTTCGACTGAGAATCGTGTAATTATGTTCTATGCGAAAATGCCTTTAATCAGAAAGAATCTCAACCGGTGTCCATCTCGGGTAAACCAAGTCTGATTTAGCAGCCGATATAAAGCACTTCATAAATGTTTAAAGCTGGAGCGCAACATAGTTCCATGCAGTTCTAACTTTCTTTTTGGACGGCTGCCGTGGCTTAAGGGTTAGCGTCTCGGCCTACTACTCCTACTTCGATGTATCGCTCTCGGATTCGAGTCCGTCGGTTCACCATCATGTATATGAGTGAGTCACACGAGATGGCACCGGCAATCGCGGTGTGGGGTTTCCCCCGGTCTACCACTGTATTTAAGCAAGATAGTGTAAAATGGACAATCCGTCGTCTTATTAATGAAACATCCTTGAATACAACGTTAAACCCCAATCAAACAAACAAACAAATCTAACTTACTTTTTCAAACCTTTACCACAGACTATTTTGGATCATAACATTCTCTGGCATGATTATTAGTGTTTTATGCACTGTCGTATCGCAAGTTGTATGTTTGTTGTCATACCCCACAATTACACACAATTCATTAGATCTCCGAACTAAAGTTCTGTTTCCCGCCGTGACCTTATGTAACCTGAACCAGTTCCGTAAATCTGTGGCCAGCGAGGATGAACAAACACGACTGACTTTGCAGGCAGCCACAGGTATACTTCCATACTCTGATATAAACTGGAATGACTCTCTCTGGAATTTTTCCATGCCTGACCTTAAATTCGATAATCTGTTAGACAGTCTTGCTCACCCTCTCTCTGAGACATTGATCAAATGTGCTTGGAACAATAAACCAACCAAGTGTTCAGCAATATTTGTGACACAGAAAACCGATTTCGGGATGTGTTATACGTTTAATGCTTTGAGCAGTGCTAATTTAACTCCTCGAGAGACTGCTCGCAGTGGTAGTAAATACGGCTTGACGGTCACTGCCAATGTTCAGCAGGATGAATATTTTCTTGGCCCAAACAGTGACTCCGCTGGACTGCGGGTAAGTGTTGTTTTGTTGTTTATTAGTTAGATTAATCTCCGTATACCATTACCTTTGTCAGCTAAGAGCAAATCTCCACGAAAACCCCTTAAAACTGAATCAATATGATACCCCACTACTTTGGTCTAAAATCTTTAGACGCCATCTCGCAATGATACAGTTTTAGAATTCCACTGGCCGTGGTATGCCTCGATCGATGTACACCCATGCGGTATTATGACACTAGGACTTCCACACGGCATAATAAACGTGGGAGTCTTGCTTCCATCGTGTTTTTTCTTCTTAATCTATAAATAAGCAAAGATCGTATCAAAGGTAACCTGGCAATTATTCTGGCAACATTTGCTCCGAGCGAAAGTCAATCCCAAAAAGACAAGTGCATCGGCGACAAAAACTCCGCGACAATTGCTCCAAGACCAAATGCTCAGGAAAGATATTCGTACGAGACAATTACTCAAACGACAATTGATACGACAGCAGCTATACTCCAAATATAATGTTTTCAATTGCACAAGGATTTATTTCTCTATACTGGTTTAAAGAGAAAAAACCTACATTGAATCTTTAACACACCAAATTGACTCAAATTAAAACTGGACTATTTTACATTCGAACACATAGTTTCTAGTTATTCGTCACATTGCATATCGTCTTTGAACTGAACCATTCATTCGCCGAGACATTTGCAACTCAATAGTCGATTTCTTCCCGACATAAAGAATCGAGTTTTATGAAACCGTTATTATACATTGAATTCGGAATCGCAGATTGTCATCATTTTAAAATCATTATAGTGAAATCTCCCACTTTAATATAAGCACCGTAGCACTTGTCGCAGAAACATATGTCTGGAGTCATTTTCGTTGATTCGTTATGGAGCTGGTTGAACATAGTTCGTTTCCACAATTTTGCTGAAATTGCCGTTCAACCTTTCCGCATTCTCAGAGATCTGGTGTCCACTGAACCTCACACCTAATTTGCTGTAATAGTTGCTACATTTCTTAAAATTTTGTATTCTCGGTCGATGAGCGAGATTCAATATACAAATGATATGTAATTGCCTCGCATATAGCAAGATAGTGATATCAATTGCCAATCTATGTTTTGCTGAAATCCCTTAAATGTTAAAATCGAGGCAACTCAATTTGAAGCTATTCTAAAACTTATCTACTTATTGAGAAATGTCCCATTTAGAAAAGGGCGGTTGGGTAGTATCTCTACTGAGGCTGTACATTATAGTTACGAGCTAGGTCCATTGGTATGGCGAGCTGTTTTATCACTTCTACCTTTTTCTACATATATGGAATTAGTTTTGCTTTTATTTTTACCTATGTACAATTGTTTTTCACAGATGTGAAATTCTTTTTTACTTATGTTGAAAAGATTTTCCCTTATGTGAAAAACAATTTCACATGTATAAATTAAACAATTATTTTGCAGATGTAGAATTCTTTTCAACCTATGTAAAATTATTTTCAACAAATGTGAAATTCTTTTTCACATAAGTAAAATAAAACACAAAAACCTAACTTTTTCACATATGTGGAAAGGACTTTCACTAATGTAAAATAAACTTTTATTTTATAAATGTACAAAAGAGTTCCACTCACCCAAAAACTGAGAAATGATTTCTCCCCACAGCAAGGGACCATGTCCAACCTTCGTTTGTGCTCCTATCGTATTGTGTAGACTTTCAACACGAATGCAAAGACGATAGGAATATATTCCACATGCTGTGCAAGGTTAGCCTCATCAGGGCACACTCCCAAGTCCAGAGACTTGATCAGGTAAAAGTCCCTCTGCAGCGAGATTACAACAACAACAAAGCCAAGCGCAGACTGCCAAAAGTCTAACACTCGCATATATGTACAACTAACAACGGCTGAAACACAAAGCCAAAGATTCTATTATGAAAAATACCAATTATGGTGACAAATAAAGAGTGAATATTATATCAGGCGACGTGTTTATTCTTATTCAGTATTTTTATTGTAGTCTACATCATTTTATTTTCCCGACGTAGTAATGCTCACTACAAAATCGGTCGCAATTGTAGGCCTATAAAACAAATGTAGTTTCCCTGATTTATTCTTACCTAAAAAATAACAAATGCTTTGCGGAACGCAGAGGGAGGATGTGCTTCTGATCAGAATGAACTTTTTAAGCTAATTTATTGGCGCTAAATTTAGGCTGTGAAGGAGAAGTGTGTAATTGGGGTCTTTCATGCTCTTATTTCCCATATCTACAAAAGAGTTCCACTCACCTTTGAAAAAGATTTCCATTTATGTTAAATTAAGATTTAGTTTACATATGTCGAATTCTTTTTGTCATATGTTGTTCACATGTGTAAAATAAAGTCATTTATTTTACATATGTGGAAAAGAATTCAACAGATGAAGAATGAAGGTAGAAGTGATAACACGGCTTGCCATACTAGGGTTATCAGCACCTTTTTGTACAATGCCAATGAAACATGTATAAGAGGATGCAATGAAGCTATCAAATAATAAGTGGGCTCTTATAAACCAGTTCTTCCGGAAATTGCTTATAATACAATAATTTAATCTAAAGTAACTGACAGGAAATAGTGGGGAATTCCAGGGCATGACAATGAGAGAAAACGTACCTTTTCCCTTACTTCAACCGTAATGCACACAATTCTATAAGATCCATAAGATATACTGAAGACGTGAGTAGCACGGACGATGTGATTTATTTTCACTAAAATCTCCAGTGTTAGCGTCTGTATGAAGACATGGTTAGTGATTCAAGTAGGAGAACCGATGCAAAGCTCTCTAAGTTCATATGAAAGGAAGAGCTAGATTATATTAACATGCATTTTCACAATTTTGTAACTTGGTCGCTCATTTTAAATCATTTTTGTCTTTCTGTAAAGGAAAAGTAAAGCAACAATCCAATGAGCCAGAATAAACAGGCTGTTAATGAAACGATTTGCTGGACATCTTTTGATTAATAGTCAATGTAGTAGAGACAGAAATGATATTGCATGATAAGACTATCATACTTTAATAAGTTACCAACACCAGTTATCGAATTGGCTCTGACTCGATTTTGAAAGCTGTCTACGCACTCAAAAATCATTTTTCATAATGGCTGGAGTAAAGCGGTTGCCCGTTAGATAGCCTATTGTAACATTCGCGAAAAAGATTTGTGGCCGGCCAATTGCTCATTAAGAATGCACACAGGCTCATTTGTTCTCCCTCCAGAGTGGAGTCAGTGGATAGCGGTGTTTCTCTGACATAAACCTTATTTTCTGTGTCTGGTAAACCACACCGCACAATTCGCATTACTGCATGTTGGTAACTTATACATGCTGACCGTAGTCCGACATGTGCCACAAAGTTTAATGCTCAAGGGTATTATGGTAAGGTACCCCTGAGAATCAGATGATATATGCCATTGTTACACAGTAGGATTTTCTTGGAAGGCTTTTACAAAACACACGAAAAGAGATAATAGTTTTACCTCGTAGCTTTCAAATCGATTATCTGAACATGTTCAACGACGGTTTATAGCCCCTTCCGTAAATTACATCAAGTGACGGTGTAGCAAGAAATGTTTACAGATAGTTTCTTGTTCGCCAGTAAATACAATCAAGACCGCGGAAGTATCTCCGTAATTTTAACAAGCAATCTCAGCTAAGTTTGGCGATATGATTTGGTGAGTCAATTTGATTGATCGATGAAAATCGATATAATTTGATGCAGTTAAACATGGGATTACAATACTATATGTATATTGTAATCCCAGTATTGTAAACCTGGGATTACAATACTATATGTATATTGTAATCCCAGTATTGTAAACCTGGGATTACAATACTATATGTATAGTGTAATCCCAGTATTGTAAACCTGGGATTACAATACTATATGTATAGTGTAATCCCAGTATTGTAAACCTGGGATTACAATACTATATGTATAGTGTAATCCCAGTATTGTAAACCTGGGATTACAATACTATATGTATAGTGTAATCCCAGTATTGTAAACCTGGGATTA
>JAQQZZ010019089.1:0-11214 GCA_030265115.1 Mopalia vespertina | reverse complement strand
TTAGGGTATATACAGGCAATATCAAATGTAAAGCACTGGCGCGCATAAATCGATATTTTATTGATTTGAAAGCGCCATCCAAACCAACCAACCAACCAACCACCATATGGCTCTGTTCCCCACCATACTCATCTACAGTAACACAACTGCCTTGACAGATAGAACCAATTTAATATACGTGTACTTTAATTAAATGTGGCTTTACCTAATGCTGATCAACAGATCAACATCTGAATGAACCGCGGGACATTCTGTTTTCAATGAGAAGGAAGTCAAAGCAATAGCTGACAAACTGTTTTAAACAATCTATGATAGCTAAATGTTTACTAACAAACTGCATGTATTTAAATGTACAAATACCATAAAATAAACGTTAATGATTAGAAGGCGCTAAGGCCTCAACTGAAGATTTAAGATTATCCCCGTAAAGGAAGAATTGTAATACTTACGGGTATAGAGTGTTCATTCAATGGCAAGGGCTGTTTTGTTTTAGGGTGAAATTTTCCCTGGACCCAGGAATAAAGCGCCGACAAAAGCTGCAGTACCTCCAAGAGCACGAACAACGCCACTGCCAGCAAAATCTTCTTCAAGGAAAACATTGACCATATCAGAATTTACCATCCTTTTTGTGTGAATACATGCACAGTAAAGTTTGGAAAGTCTTTTTTTCATCAGAGCTGCATCAGTAGTGGCGACCATATATCATATTATCTAAGAGGAGAGTAGATCGTCGATTTGTTGAGTATTACAAAGTAAATAACGAATATAAATAAAATAACTGCATACGAACGTAAACACGAATCTGACAAATGGTTAAAACATGTAGGACCATTTCAACTTACAGCATAGCCAACGGTAATTTCTCAATAAGAGTCCTCAATAAGAGTGCTACCATCGGAGAGCCAGCCCTCACCACTTCACGCCCAATGTGTCACAACGGGATGGGACGAAACCTGTTAATGAAAAACCCGTATATTTGTAACTGTCCGTGATCAGCAGATCAAATGGCAACTGGTATCATATCGTGAATGGAGGTAGAGGGTTGATTTTATTGTAGAGGAGATTGAAAATGGTAAATAGTAAGCTAAAGACTGGCTGACATTATAATTGCAAAAACGTAAAGTACACATATTTTTTAAATGATCGTTACTTTATAACTGGGTTGTTTTTTTTTACGAAAGTGGAAGAATCTCTTGTAAAAAATGTCGCACCTTTGTAGGCATGATTACAAACTAAAAAGCAACATTCGGTTTTTCAAAATTCCGCCTACCCTTTGCGTAATTTATTATAAAAAATAGGCTACACATATTATATTTTGCCATTACAAGAAATAAATTCGAATTAGGAGCTTTCAGAAAACAAAAAATGAGCATCTATATTTTATCCATGGCAAGCTGTAAAATCTTAAAGATCGCTTCACAACTCCCTGTAGTTTGCAGTTGCTTGCCTTTGTTTATTTTGTAACCCAATTTGTCATCAGCAACATGGATTTGTAGCATTAATGTCACTGTAGCAAACCTCTAAAACAAATAAGTATAGTGATGAAGAAAATTGCGTTAATAGAAAATTTGTCGTGGATGTCGACTGCTACAGCTCCACACACAATGATGGCAGCGTTGATAGCGAACACACTGGAAGAACCACTTTGCATACTGATCATCTAACAAATACGCGTGTGCAATATATTCCTTGCCGATAAAGGCATCTCTGCCACAAGCAAGAGCATAGCCAATCAACTAGTAGGATAAGCCAGAAACGACGGGTGAAAGGTTACCATATTGTTAGGGATGTACAGTGAATAGCACTGTAAAGACTCATCAGGCTTATTATTATTTGTTTCCGTTGTTGTTGTACTAACCCAGAGCGATTGTTCATTTGATAATAAACCTTGCATTCGTAATTAGCTTGACAATTTCATTTTAGAACTTAAGAAATTAACAAACAAGACTGACATTTATCGAATTAATGTCATCAAAATACTGAAATCACAGTTGAACATTAATTACTTTCTTCCAAAGTATCAATGCATATATCTTCTATCGTCCATAGGTGCAAATATATATAACACAAAAAGGCTATTCAAGAATTAGGACTTACTCTCTAATTGGTACCCGATAAAGATAAAGAAATCAGAAACACATACCGGGCTACATGATCTGTAGTGACGACGCTATACACTCACGCGAATCCAACAGGTTCTTGATAAGGATGTTTGTGACATTTTTACTCTGTACTGACCCGGCTTCCCGAAACGCAAAGCCACATTGCATCACTGGAATAAAAGAGGGAATATATATTTTGTCTATCCCAAAGTTCCCAGTCCGCGTTGAAAAGCTAGATGGTACTTGATGGTTACAAAAATTATCGAACTCTGCTGTGTTTAGACATGTTCACTTGGTAAAACCATAGAGCTATAAACGAAATGAGATGCAATTCGACCAGAAAATTAGACGGTATGCGCCTGTTGGGCTTTACAAAATTGAAAAACTTCCAATGGCGACGATACATCTTCATCCATGCGTGCGGAGGGTTGGGAATGAGATTCCTGTTGCTCCGGTGCTCTCAGATCTTAGGGGCAATATGAAGGCGATCTGTATTTCATGTATTTGTATTATGTCCTTTGTTTGTCCTTATTTGTTTCCAGTAGCATCGAGAGTGGTTCACTATACCCATTGCCTCATGCTGTTACCGCGTGACTTGCCTACTCCGAGAAAAAACACTGGGCTAATGCGTGACTATTTTTGTAGGATGGGGGAGGGGGCGGTTATTAGCTCGCATATGGATTTGCGTTGGTTTTCGACGTTTTTATGTTACGAAATAGACGTAGCAATTCCCTTTAGTTTCAAAACAATTGAGCTTGTTGTGTATGTAAAGATTACAATTTTTGTTAAATACCCTGACACCTGTACCACTGTAAACAAAAAGAAGATGGTCGCGCCTTCAACATTCAGAAAATGGAAAGACAGAGACGAGCTAGAGTTTTAGAAGCTTTGTGTTTTGCTAAGGAAAAGTTTTGTGTATCAGAATATGAACTTAACGAAAAGCAAGCGGAAGCTTTGAAGACAGCTTACTGTGGGGAATTTTGTATTGCTGTGCTACCAACCGGATGTGGAAAAAGCATAATCTATTAACTACTAGTCTGGCTTCTTCAGAACCGCCACCTGTTGGATGAGCCAGTGATAACAATTGTAGTTTCTCCGCAGGATCAGAGGTAAGTATTCTAGAGAGCTATAGTATAGTAAAGCTATAAGTTTAATATTTATATGAATTTTTTAAATAACCTCAACTTATGTTACATTGTGTACATATTTTACTCTGTTTGTATACAATTCTAAACATAGGCCTACGTGTTCATCAAATCGTGTATAAATTATAAATACTGTTGTTTACAGGTGAAAGTTCCTTTTGCTATTTAATTTTCTGTTTTAAATTTTACCAAGTTAATGCAATATTTTGAAACAAATAAAGTATTTAACTTACAATATTATGTATAGTCATCTTAATGCATATGGATAAGAATGTTTTTGTGCATGTGTCAAAGTGATCCGTGAAACAGTAACAATGGCATGATCGAAACAAGATATGCCAGACTTCTTCACCATGCTATACTTTGCACGATAAAAAAGAATTTTACATAATGCGGGAAAATGTGGTAACGGATATGGAGCGGACAAAAACTTGCTAGACAGATAGCTAATTTGCATAATATATGGGGGGGGGAGTTATTACTGAACACGAAGTTACTTCTCTTGATGTCCAAGTTAAATAAGATATATAGTAGATAACGGTCGCATGATTTCTTAAACTACAGCCGTCTGGGCCCAGTTGCTCTCAACCAAGATTTGCACTAACAATAGCAGATTAAATCATTAATCCTAGATAAGAGATAGTCCTTCAACATGGAGTGATGTCCATTATCTCATCCAGAATTAAATTTAAAAGGTGGTTTGAGCAACCGGCTGCTGGTTATCTTTTTTTTCTCATATTTCTCAAATTTATATATACTAGCAAGCAAAGATTAAATTCAATATTAGTTATTATTATTTCCATATGTAGTTTGACAACAATATCTGACAGCAAGCGACTCCTATGGTTATCACCATAAGCAACTGTGAGAATAGTCCGGCTGTCTTCAGTGCGTCGAGTGTCGTCTCCCCTGTTCTTGGGTTTTCGAAATGGCGCTTATATATTTGAATTTTGTTTTGCATGAAAAGTGAGAATTTCATATGCGAATTTCGTTTCAGTCGACTATTAAACTGCATTGAGAAACATACTCATTTATGCATTTTTTAAAAATGACTTCATCTAGACTATTCTGAATCACCTGTGAAAGCTTCAGCCAAATGACGAAAGGAAATTAATATACATAAGCTTGAGAGTTTAATATTGGATTATGTGTTTAAAATCATATGGATAAAACGCTGAATCTGGATCTCTTTACATTTTGGTAATGAGGAAAAATCAACTCAAGATATTAATGATAAACTGAGGCTTATGGTGTAGATATGGTCGGTAACTTGTTTCAAAACAAACCATACATCTTACAAACCAAGTTTCAATAGGGTTTTCGTCTAAACACAGATAGGGGTGAGTCTTTTTTGTTCAGTCAAGTGTAATACTTACGTCAACCAATGCGAATTTTATGGATAACCCGTATTTGTTGACATCGCTATTAAAGTTTTTCTTCATACAAGGTCAAAGTAAAGAGTCGTTAATAGTGACCTTGTCTAGCCAACAATTTTGTTTTTCTAAACATTTCTACAAGCTTTTAACTCATCTAAGCATGAATGCATTTAGAAGTGAGTACGGATTGTATTATTCCAAAGTGTTCAAGATTAGCATTTCAGCTGTATTACACATATGTAAAACATCCGCCATGCATATAATATGTTTTTAAGTGACAGTTTAACCAGAAATGTGAAAACACCTTTTTTTGAAACAATTTAATCTAAATGTGCGGATTTATTTCTCATATATTCATGTCGATATAATTGTTCGTCCACACTATAGTTGGTATAGAAGTACTTCAAATGTCAGTCAAATCTTCTTTTTTTACACAATCGATCAAATATAATAACACTAAAATGCATCGGATATTTTCAGATAAAACCGCAATTGGTCCTAGAGATCTACGTGGTGTGTCACCATAGGTTACAGACCACAACTAACCAATTTCAAGATAACAAATATTACTTTCTACATGCACCAAATACTCTTGTTTTGATTGATTGACAGTTTAGTTTTCTGTCGTGCAGAAGGGTGTTTCATGCATATGGCGACGATTCGTCCAATATGTAATTACCAAGCTAACAATATATTTTGCTCTGTTGGAACATTAATATTTCTGCAGTAGTACGTACAGACAGAATGAATATATTTGGAACTATAAAAGCTAAATTGACCTTCAACCTTTGTCACCATTGAATTAAACTTCAAATTAAGGGAGAATAGTCGCATTTATGTAGAATTTGGCACTGTTGGTAAAGTGATCATTTACTTACCAAAAACTTTATCTGAAATGATATAGCTGTGATTATTACGATTCACTTGATGTTAATTCACACCTTACAATCATGGCCGACATCGCTACAACCTCGACTTTCATCATGGCGAAAATCGGCCCGACGGTGTATCTCTCGAACGTCAATCAAGTGGCCGAGCCCACAACATAAAATAAAAAATAGAGTTATGTCAAAACTAGAAGTCGTGTCAATTTTTTTTATAAACATAAAAAAGGTTGGCATTTGAAGTGTATTACCTTAAAAGTATAAGGTCAGCCATTAAAGACAAACATCTTGAAAAAGCTCAGATAAATATGTAAAATTCGGTCCTATAATTTTGTGGCGAATTCCAGTCTCATGTTGCTCTGCTTTACGGACATGGTAGCTTATGGTAAAGCCACGGTGATATTCCGATGATGATATTTTCTAGGTACAAGCTTTCTTATTTTGCCACAGTCTATGTAAAACATTAACGGGAAGTACGTTATTTCCGTCATGTGACACAGTCATCAGCACGCTTACGTTGTCAACTTTACCGCTTGAACTAAACCCAATCATATGCTTCATATAAAAACAAGGTGTCTCCTGCCAAGAAGGTGCGAAACGAGCTCTGACACAAATTTGGTTCACCATATTCCATTCATATCAAATATGTCAACATGATGTTTCTTTCCAGAGAAATTGGTTTACAGTGAGAGACGACACCCCATCATCATATTATTAAAGCAATTCATGATTTACAAAACTGTGACATCAAAAGCCCGTCTCCAAATCTAAATATTTCACGACGCCTACGTGAAATCATAGATGATCACGATTGAGATTGACGAAGAAACAGATCACGAAGGGTGGAGACGCTCCCTAAGTTAAGCTATGTATCAAATAAATTAGTGGTTTATTTATACGTAATCAGTCTGCTCATAAAATATTATATAATCTCTGATATTTTGTTACAGATTCCTGAACAGGTCATCCGATCCTGTTATGGTCTAGACCCGTTGATACGAACAATTGATGATTTACTCATACATTTAGCCCAGTCATCCATGCAATAACGTTTTTATTTATACATAAAACGTATCTGTACAAGAAATGTATTATGCCTAAACAGATTTTACAAAATGTATGTGAAAAGCAACATTTTATCAATAGTGTCCTTGACATATTTAAGTTGTTATTTATACATGACCGTTTGAACTTTCTTTTAAACCTGTAAGACATTACGCAGCCATGCACCACCCATTTTTATATTGACTTGAGGGAAAATTGTTTGTTGGCTAAGACTTTATACTTACGAAATTCGGTCATAGACCCACGCGTTCCTCTTCAGGTAATACAAAGTTATGTGACGAAGACTTTATAGACTTCTATTTCCATGCATGGTTTTGTTTCTACATGGAAGTTTTTTTTTATAAGGAGAACAATAAGATGAATGATGGGACCCGATTTTGACTGTCAGTTATGACGCATGTTATTCTTGAAAGGCCCGTGCAGAAGGCAATTTCAAACAAACCACAAACTTTGTCGCTCTAAATCGGCCAAGGTTATAGAGTTCTCTTTCTGATTAAGACTTTTGCAGTCGGATAGACGAAATGCATTTTGTAACCCATTTGATTAAAACCGTCGCTGTCTTACCTCCATGAGGTAAAGTCGGTCTGATCATAGACCAGTAAGATGTATACTGAAACGAACACGTATCTCGTTGAATTGTAAGCAAATATACTGTGAACAGAAATCCGACGTTGGGGCGTACGAAAATTCTTTGAAATAAGTTCTGCCTCTGAATCACAAATTATATTGAATCTGTTTGGCCTTTAAACTAATTCATAAAACATCCACTCCCGTTCAAATTAAATTAGATTCCCAGCATTCCATGCGGGGCTACGTGGTTTTGTAGACAAATTGTCGCCATCTATGGTTGGCCAAGTGCGTCTTAAGTCGACACTATATTACGTGAGTGTTTTAAATTGACTAGGCGTTTAACCAGCTGATTTCATAGAAATCCACGTTATATGTTTTGCCTCACGCCAATTTGTGTTATATTTACGTGGCTTTAACCCCTCATTCAGTCTTGAGAAATAATTATTGAGACAATATTTAAATGCAGAAAAGACGGGAAGAGAGAAAAGTTATAAAGGGAGGTAAACTGCATGAATAAAATCACAGGGACCGATTGCTTAGATCGCTGCTAAATTTAATCCGCTATTAGATGACATCACGCCATGTTGCGCCTTATTTGGGGCCGGTTGCTCGGAGCGCAATTAAATTTAATCCACTATTTGATGACGTCACGCCGTGTTGAGGGTCTATCTTTAACCCGGTATTAGCGATTTAATCTGGTGGTAGCGGCTAATCGTCTTTCGAGCAACTGGCCCCTGGATCATACGAAGTGGTACAGCGTTGGTTAAGGCACATTCTGTCCACGTATCGTTTAATAAGTGACATTTTATCGTGTCGGTATACGATCTTCATCCACTTGGAATGTCAGCATTAAGAACTGGTTTTGTTCGTCAAAGAATCAGTGTAGCTTCAATGACTGACGGTAACAAAACCCACTCCTCTCAATGAAATTATAGTTTCCAAATTTTTGTGGAAACTAATTAGTTGAGAAAAATGTTTAATTTAGCATACCAGCAAACTCCATCCAATCATAATATAATACCCTCCAAGATAAATTCGTCAAAGCACTGCCTTATTTAAATACCACAATGATCATTCCGGTATTCTTATGTCTGCAATGTATGTTTGATTAACTGGCTTACATATTGTCGAAATAGTCGCACTACAAATGTGTTAAGATTATCAGCGAAACTAATGGATAACAACAAATGCGGTGATTGTTCCCAGTCGACGTTATATGCCGAGCTTCAACAACAGATGACCATTCTTTTAGAATATAAATTAATTGGGACTTAACAAAACACCGAAAGCGTGCACTATCGTGCGGATTATCAAAAGTGGGATGAATTTAATTAAAATCAGATATCAAAAACGCTCCCCGTGTTTTGTTTGTCGCTATATTGAGATCTAACGCGATCACCCCACCTACAATGTTGATTGGTTTCAATGTTAAATTGACCAATCACAGAGCTGCTTCTCAATTTTTGTTTGTTTTCCGACTGCGTATTTTTACATGACCAACGGATACATGTATGCAGAATCAACAAACATCATTCAAATAATAAACTTTGAGTGGAATTGCATCTTCCCCCGTTTAAAACGTGAACACAGAAGAAAATCGGACAACTTCTGCTTGTTTTGGCTGAATTTGGTGTTAACCATGGCCGCCTGGTATCTGCGTTTTTATTGGAAAACTGAAATTGTGACCTTTTGTGAACCCCAGTAAACTTGACCTAATTGAACAGTAAAAGTAGAGGGATTGCGTTAGATCTTAATATAGCGACAAACAAAACACGGGGAGCGTTTTTTAGATCTGATTTTAATTAGATTGAAGGTGGGATATTTGGGGTGACATGTTCCACATAAACCATAGCTGGTTTTTAAACATTCTAAAATATAATCGATTCTATTTCCTACGACGAGACATTGACTCTAAGATACACCCAGGCCACCTTGTTTTGCACTGCT
Source organism: Mopalia vespertina (assembly GCA_030265115.1). Classification (NCBI taxonomy): domain Eukaryota; kingdom Metazoa; phylum Mollusca; class Polyplacophora; order Chitonida; family Mopaliidae; genus Mopalia; species Mopalia vespertina. The sequence continues at coordinate 2,125 of JAQQZZ010019089.1, read as the reverse complement.
TTTATTTGCTGTTCTGTGGCAAACGTCGCCCCAAATATTGGCGGAAATTAATGCGCGATGGTCTGTCATAGCGAACGAAAGCTGGCTTAGTCTCGTCCACTATAGAAACTCTTGCGAGAATACGATTGGTTTTTAAAGTGTGCTATGGTAACAAAGATTTGACCGCAGCTGCGAGAAACCATAGCTTACTTTTGATTTGTTCGTTTCATTTGAGTTTAACGCCCTACATTATTTCATTCATATGACGGCGTGCAAGCTGAATAGCTGAAGGAAATCACTATCGACGTAACTAGCAATAAACAATCACAAGACTTGACTATCACAAGACGCAGTACAAAACAGGGCAAGAGATAGACATAGTGTTGCCCCTTAGATGTGAGACCAACGGAAAGCTCCCTCCTTTATCCTCATATTTCCAACATATAATTTGTTTGGAGAAACCATAAAATCGGTAAAGAAAGTACATGTCAAATTACACGTAACAGTGAGATATGATCACGAAAAATACAAGTAAAGACATCTCAACATTTAACTATTTACAAATCTTGACAAGGAGTTTGTATTCATTTTGCGTTGCAGCAAACCAACGCTCTCGAAGGGTTTTTTTTTTTCACCGGTGGAAAAAATATTATATTGGTGTTGAAAGCTCCTCCATTACTCGATGTCATCGGGGGTTAAGATTCAACACGCAGAGATGGGCATTGTTCCTTCCAATCATATCTGGTTTGATACAGCTTAGCGTAGAACTTGTATGCCTATGTGTCGAATTCTGTCTACCCTGAGAAATACCTAATATAAAAAACTATCAACTGACGTCACTCTGAAGTAATCAACTGGCCGCTATTCGCCTTCTTGTCTTTCAGCTATAGTTCTGTACAACATGGCACTTCTCTCGCAATAATCGGACAGACAATGTTAGCCATCTTAATCAGTTCAGTTTCCACTGCAATTTTAATGGCTGCCACGTTATTCACATCGACGTAATCAATTCAATACGAGGTTTTTAAGTTATGACGTTACGACAACAGAGTGACGTCCCTTTGCGAAATAACGTTATCGGTTTACGGCAAGGAAGGGCTAATCGACGATTATAAACACGGGCGGCTGCCGCCAGGGGGACCCAGTTTCACCATATATATTTAATTTAGAGGAATACACCCTGTCCCAGTATGCAGACGACACAACCGTCTTTCTAGACGGCAGTGAAAAAAGTCTTCATGCTACATTACAATGTTCTATTAATTTTCTGGATTAAAAATGAATGCTGACAAATCAAGAAAAATCTGGATTGGTGCGGCAAAAAATTCTGATAATCTATTCAAAACAAAACATCGTCTTGATTAGACACAATCTGACTTTAAAACTCTTGGGCTTGTGTTTACCTTGAATCTAGCTGAAATGGTTCAACGTAACTATAAAGACAAATTCAAGGAGATAGAAACTCTTCTAATATTGTGGTCCCAAAGAAATATTAATCCACTCGCTAGAACTGTAATCATTAAGAGCCTTGTTTGGTCTAAACTTAATCATCTTTTCTCTGCACTTCCTAATCCTAGTACTGAATATGTGAACGCTCTCCAGAAATTATTTTTCGAATTTTTATGGAACTCAAAACCTGATAAAGTTACACGAAAAATAGCCAATAGACATCCACAGGAGGGCGGCCTTAATGGGCCTGATGTTACATCAGTCATAAAAGCTCAAAACATCTCATGGCTAAGACGTTTAACATATAAAAGTACTAAATGGAGTAGACTCATGGAGTCAAAATTCCCAGCGGGAATTGATTCAATTACATTGGGATCACATGCCATTGAATACGCTATTAATCCAAATTTACATAATGCTTTCTGGATAGACGTATTCTCGGCGTGGGGTGATTTAAAACTTAAATCAAAATACCGAATACAACCTTGCAAAAGAACTAATCTGGCACCATGCTAAATTCAAAATTAATCACGGGCCTTTTCACTATCTATCTATAGACTATAACAAAAAAGGCGTAAGATTTGTAAACGATTTGTTAGTAAATACGGATCATTTTATATCTTTCGAAACATTTAAAAATAACTTCTCAATTAAAACAACTTTGTTGGACTATTTAAGTGTATGTAAATCAATTAAA
>JAQQZZ010019088.1:0-24982 GCA_030265115.1 Mopalia vespertina | reverse complement strand
TCATTAAAATTGAGCGATTGTAAAGCAGATATGTTTTGAACCAAGTCTGTGTCAACTAAAAATCGATTTCCAAATTAAGTTTTATTAAATTTAGAAAATAAAATTTGAAGCGTAGACGACCATGTTTGTTTTTTTATTACCTGTGAAGTCTTTTGACATTCAAAATCTCCCGGAGTGTATGGGTTTTTACCCCCCCTGCAAATTGACCAATCAGAATACAACGAATTTGGTTGACGGATAATAATGAATTTTACCAATTAATATGAATCTGAAAATACGCTTGGGTTTCTTTTTTAAGATTGTGTTAATGTGCATTGTTATGGTGCAGTTTTTAGGTACGATTTTAGAGGATTCCACCAATTTTCGGAGATATCTGGCTAAGGGTAGTACGTGTCAGTAGTTTCAAAAGGAGTTATTTTGTTCTTAGTTAGCACTGGAGGAAGATAAATTTTCCAATAGAGCAAAAACACTTTACCTTAAGAACTGTGTTAGTACACCGCAGTCAAATAACTCACATGGCATTGAACACCAATCAATCAGACTTATTTTTCTACATTTTGATTGGTCTACGTCAGTGTATAAAACAGTTGACCATCAAAAGAGGGTGATATGTCCCCTATAATATAATGGCACTATGGGTAATTTTACTATTGGGGGACTGTGAATGATGGCTCATAATTCCAGTTGTCCCCTGCTATTAGTTTAGAACATGTTCAAATATTTCTAAATGTGTATTCTGTTGAAACTTGCACCCTCTGGTCATAACAGTTTGTTTGAAGAGTAGAAATTCTGTTTTACTTAGCACTGGAGGAAGATTTACGTTATAGCATTTTCAAAACACTTCACATTGTATGGTTGTGTTAGTGTCAATTATTGTTGGTAATACACCTCCTTCATACAAGATAAATACCCTTGTCCATGGCGTAAAATACTAATCAATCAATCTGTTGACACTTGTACAGCGTTGTGGGAAAGCATGTAAAATAAACCCAACTTTGTCCTGTATTTTCAGTAAAATCAGAGAAGAAATAAGACAGTCTACCGTGGTCAAATATGGAAATCAAGTTCAAGGTTAGACTGACAAAGGTTATTTTAAATGTTAAATTAACATGAAATATCTTTAAATTAGCACTTTCTCTATTTCTGACTTTTTTTGATAATTGCAACTTGTGGCAAATAATTGGATGGAATAATTCATTTGATTTGTGTTGATTTAAGTGATCTAGGGTATTTCACTTACCTGTCTGTGATTTACTCTTACAGTATATAACCACACCAATACAACAATAACATTTGAAATGTTTTGAAAATATATTTCCTTCCTTCAGTCGATGGGCAGATGATTGAGAGGGAGCTTCCTGTTGCCCTGGTGCTCTCAGAGTTAAGGGGCAGCATGAAACCAATATGTTTATGGTGTCTTTGTATTATGACCTGTGAATGTCCTGTATTTCTCCAGTCGTCTTGGTGTCAAGGGGGGTTTCCATCACCCATTGGGCTGGTACGCTTTGATGTGAGTGAGTAATCTCAAGTACCAGAGGCGTTAAACCCAAATCAAACTTGAGTTGTTGGTAAATACAGCATGATGACACTTAATCCATACAAATTTCCATTAGCTTGAGGGCTGCAGTAAAAAAGTCACACAAAAATTCTAACAAGTGTCTTTTTTTTTTTACTGCTTACCAACTTGTCCTTTGTTTTTTAGCAAAACCTATATTTATGAATTTTATCGTGTTTCTGTGTTAATATGTTGCTCATATCATTAAAGTCCTACTTTACAAATGTACAAGGTGAATATGGTTTGTCTATTGTATATTTTCTACATTTCACTTTCCTGTTGAAGTTCTTTCGAATGATGTTTGTTTCCATTGATTTTATTCAGGTGAAGGCTGGGAGAGAAATATTGATGTTGTTACCATGGCGACAATAATGTTTGATTTTCTTTCCTCCAACTGTAAAAACACAGTGAGTGTCCGCTTTTATTAATTTTAACAAAATTTTGAATTTAATTAATTATTTTGTGTTTTTTTAAAAATAATTTGATGTTTTTTTCTGGGTAAGGTTCACAGTGTAGAGAGTCAGACAACTGAGATGTGCTCAGAGTAGCATGTTGTTCAGCAATATCATTGTAGCTATAAGTACATTCCTTGCCAGATTGGGTTAAAGTGGTCTTATTAGGTACCCTTGCATTAAAATTGAATTTTTTAAGTATACAAAAGTGAATAAAACTATGCTTTGGGGGCTCTTTGTGGTAGCTAAATTGCTTAAAAATACATCGTTTTTACTTTTAGTTTTGCACCATGACTTGCAATGCCTGTGTTGTTGTTGTTCTTTTTCAACTCACACACATACCTTTGCCAAAGTGTCAATGCTCTGTTAGATTCTGTTTAAATGTTTGTCGTTAACTGTTGAGTTATAAAAGCAAGAATATTGGCATAACATTGGGTTCACCTATAAATTCAGCCGTTACGGGTATAATCAATATTTATTTCTTAAATATTATAGTGAAATCTGTACATTTCATTTGAAATTTTATATAAGTGTGTCATGTGAACATATACAGCGGAATCCAGTGATTATTTGAAGCTGTTTTTTTTTAGTATCTTATGTAATTATTGAACTTTTTAATTATCTTTTTGTGTTGACTCAGTGTACATGTACAATTGTACATACACTGAACTATATTCAATGTGTGACATCAAATAGGAGTCAAATCTTAATTGTCAGCTTTCAAATTTAGTTTATTAAAACAATTAGAATTAAAAGGATATGGGTACTTAATGATAATGACTTGTGTCCATCCCAGTAGGATTAAACCTTTACACACAAGTACAGGCCTGTGCGGTAATCTTTTCCGGCATAACCTCAAAATCAGTCCTCTAAAATTTTGTGAGGTAACCTAAATACATAAATGTGCCTTGGTGCAAAATTGTATTAAAACACAAACTTCATTGATTATCAGAAGACAAAATTTGTCAAAATCAGTAGCATAATGCAAATTTTAACGAAGACTGCAAACAATTTGGGAAACCTATAAATAGGTTCTCCTAAATTAAGTTTGCATAACCATGGGGAAACCCCATTCTGACCGTTCTCCCCAACAGCACAGGCCTCTAGTGATTGTCTCATCTCAGTAATGAAACATCGTCATGCTTGCTAAAAATTGAGAACTATATGTATGTTCTTTCTTTTTTAACTCGAAACAATTAAACAGGGATGTCAAATAAGTTTTGAAGAGAAATGATACAGTTTGTTGAATCAAACTATCTAGAGAAGTTTAACTGACTTTTCGTTAGGGATTTATTTGTCCTGTGTTGTTTTTGTTTGTTACCAGTGGTGTCGTGGGTGGTTTCCTTCACCCATTGGGCTGGCACGCCATCCAGTGAGTGAAATAACTTGAAGTACAGCGTTAACCCAAATCAAGCAAACATAATAAAATATGATAAAAACATCTGTGTATGAAGATAGTGTTAAATGTTTATAATTTTGCATTATAAACTTAATTTACATCGACTTATTGGAGAAAGCCTGGCCAGCAGTGACTAATATTATTGATGTATACATTGTATTATTGAAATCCCTATATGACCTAAATTTATCTTAGGTTTTAATTCACTTCAAATCCATGCATCATATTCATGTAAAAGCCAAACAATTTACACTCATGTTAAAGAACTGCAGCTTCAAGCATAGTCCTCCTTTTATAAAAAAGAAGCAATAATTTCCAACAGAGCAAAACACATTTTATCAAGCCTTCTGATTTGAGGTGAGTGATCTGTGTTAAAGCATAGTACAGCACACCTCAAATCAGACGGCCTGTTTTATGGAAGCATTATTGTGGGTATGCATTATTATTGTGGGTATGCATTATTGTGGGTATTTACTGTTGCAGTTTATGACCACCATATAACTGAAGTAACTTTTAGCCCAGCATTAACATCGATCAGTAATTCCTAAATGGCATAATTTTCTGATAATTATCTTCACACCTATTCTCTTTCAGGTTTGTTTTATAGTTTATTTGGGATTTAATGACATACTCAAGGTTTTTTTAAAATAATATGACGACATATTATCCATTTCACACTTTTCCTTGCTTAAATACATGTGGGCCTTTCACGGGTTCAAGTCCGTCTGTCGCCCTCAGGTATAGGAGTGAGTCACACGAAGTGTCTCTGATAAGCCTGGGGTGATTTTTACGAGGTGTCCTGTTTTTTCTCTCTCACTGTATTAAAGCAAAAAAGAGTGTGAAATGGACAAGCTGTAGCCATATAAGTGAAATACGCTTGACTACGACGTCAACCCTAAACAAACAAACAACTAAAACATTTCACATGGCACATTCTTAAAATCCCTAGATGACCTGTTTTCATGATAAATCACTTCACATACTTACTTCTTTATACATGTAATCCCTAAATAACTTTTTATTTTATGTTTTAAAAATGTCTGTTTTCAATTCTAGGGGCTACCGTCTGGTGTTGTCCACATATCCAGCTCAACAAAATGTATCAGGCCTCACCTTACATGCCTATAAAGATAGAATGGTCAGGTAGGTACCACACTTTAATTAAGCTCTCTGGCTATGGGCAGTTTGATTGGATCATAGCAATGCTGCCTTAATGTGTATTAGAGGAAGGTTAATTTTGAGATATGACAGTTTTGTCATCATAAACATTGCTTTTATTTTTGACTATTATATGCAGTCTCTAGTGTTTAGAACCAAGCCTGTTTCTTGATTTTGTATTAATTTGATGAGAGCAGGTGGTTGAAGGGAGATTTCTGTTGCCCCTATGATTTCAGAACTAAAGAGGAACTGGAAGCCGATCTCTTTGTGATGTTTACTCTTTGTATTGTCCTGTGAGTGTCCTGTATTTGTCCCCTGATGTCTTTGTTTGTTGCAAGTGGTGTCGAGGGTGGTTTCTTTCACCCATTGTGCTGGCACCCCATCATGCAAGTGAAATAACCTTAAATACAGCGTTAAACCCCAATCAGACAAACAGACAATTTGATGAAAAAAAATGAAAATGTTAATTTCCCAATTTTGTGTTTTCTCACAGGTGGTTGAGATTGCGGTTGAACATGTTGACTGTAGTGAGTGGTATTGTAGAGCCCCTATCGGACTGTTTTCCCCTCGGTGTAATGGCCAGCCTGGCTGTCTATCATTTCTTTGGGATCAATCCATATTACTTCTTTGCGGGCCATGTCACAGGCTGGATTGTCCTAGATTATTTACACCTATCTAATGTTCAGGTGAGAGCATCTACACAATATTTATTTGCACAGAGGATTCTGTGGCCTTGCGACAAAAACTGTTTTAACTTTACCCAGTTTGAGAAAGTGACTTCTGTTTTTTACGAATTATCCGCTTAAACCTAAAACAGCAATAAATTTTATTTTTGAAATCGGATATTTTTTACTAAGTAAGTGTAGCTATTAATGAACATGTATGAAGTACACCCTGTCATATAAGGGAAATACCCTTGAGCACAGGGTCAAAGAATTCATTCCAATCAGGTTTGCATAGTTGCCCTTTCGGCAATTGGATGCCCTCTGGCTACAGCCAGTTTCTTTGAAGAGCAACAATGCTGTGTTTACTTAGCACTGGAGGAAGATTAACTTTGCAACATTATGAAAAGACTTCACATCTTGGTTGTGCTTGGCAGCTGGTCTCAATTATTGTTGAAAAACACTGCCGTCATATAAATGAAATACCCTTCAGCACTGCGTAAAACACCAATCAATCAATCAAACTAATTTAAGATGAAAGAACTTTAAATATTATTACAACTTTCGCTGTATTAGCTTTTGTTGTGACATGGAATATGCTTCAAGTTTTGATATTTCAGTGCTATTTTGTTTTTTATTCAATGTTTTATTTTTAATTTTTCAGCCTGGAAATTTGCCATTTTCCAAACCATGGTTTGTAGTGGGGTGGTTTGTTCGAGAGCTAATAAACCATTATGTGTTCTTTGAGGCTTTGCTGAATCCAAGGAGAGTAAAATGGGGCAAGCGAACGTACAAAGTTTCCCTTGGGGGCCATGCAGAGATTGTGAGAGAAAAAAGTTCTTTACCCCTATAATAAACCCACAAGTGTAAGGGTTGCAAAATAATGAGATTTTAATAAGACTTATTTCTGACAGATATGCGTGTTTAACCAAATGAAGAAAAGTGTAGAGTGTGTGCTTGATCATACTGAGTTATCAAGATGGAAGGCTGAAATGCTACCAGATTGAGATTTTGCAAAGACTGACTGCCACAAGAACGGTGTGATCGTTAATGCGATATACTCATTAATACTGAATACACTGTGTGATCAGAATTGTAACAAACTCATTAATACTGAGTACCTGTGTGGTCAGAATTGTAACAAACTCTGTAATTGTTTGATAAGAATTGTGACAAACTTATTAGTAATGAGTAAATTCTGTGATTAGAATTGTGAGTCTATATACAATCTGTGATCAAGGGTTAAGGCAGGAAGCACTGTCCAGTTTCCGATTTAGTCTGGGATTAACTGAAATATTTTGTAATTACTTAGATCTCTTGCTCTTGAGCTTGTAGCACTGTTTTGACCACATTCCAAGAAGGGGCCATTATATTTTCACATCAACAGCTACAGTGATTTTTCCATCCAGGCTCCATCAATTGCATTGGTGTTGTAAATAAAATGTTAACCCTTCCTACCAAGACGTCCATTAGTTTCAATAACCTTTGTGATGTTGTGATAGACTTTAAATGCAGAAGGTTAAACATGGTTGACAGTGTAGAATAATTTGTACATTTTTAACACTTTTTAATCTACATTCCTCAGGAATAAATCCTCTATAGATTATTTTAGAATAAAAATGTGTTACTGATGGCTTGACTATTGTGAGTGAGTGGAGACTCGAGATCTGTGTAACATTGAGTTAAATTAGTTCTGTCAATGTACATTTGAGTATTCACAAGGGGTTGGCAGAGAACAGGTGAAAGATTTTGGCAGAGTATGTCCAGCAAAAAAGGACTAAATACTGACAGGTGTTACGTTAAAAGGTATAAATTACCTTGTGGGTGATTGACAGGTGCCTTGTTGCCATGGTGATTTCAGGACTGCTGTCATATGAATGAAAAAATGTCAAACGTCATGGCATTAAACTCCAGTGAAACGGGCAAATTGACCCCTTGAATTTGAGGCAAGGACATGTAATATATTCAGTTGGCAGAATAAAGAAAGGACAAATCTGTTTTATTGAGCCACAATACAGTCCAGATCAATACATTACTTGTACATGTTACAAAGTTGCCTTTTCAAAACGTTGATCAAATCTGCACTAATTAGCTTTCATATTGGGTTGTTACATAGAGTTGTTAAATCCTACCTTTCTAGGGTAAGTTTTGAACTAAACATGCACACTAAAGTTATTCCTACAGATGAGTTGTGAACTATTACCCTTGAGGATGAGTTGTGAACTCTTACCCTTAAGGATTGGTTGTGAACTCTTACCCTTGAGGATGAGTTGTGAACTCATACCCTGAATGATGAGTTGTGAACTCTTACCCTTGAGCATGAATTGTGAGCTCTTACCCTTGAGGATGAGATCTGAACTATTACCCTCAATGATGAGTTGTGAACTCCTACCAGTAAGGATGAGTTGTGAGCTCTTACCCTTGAGGATGAGATCTGAACTCTTACCCTCAATGATGAGTTGTGAACTCCTACCAGTAAGGATGAGTTGTAAACATATATGTATATGCTGTGACAGCTTTTTTCTTTTCTCGCAAAAACTGAGTCTAGGTGTGCCAGGATAAAGCCTTTTTTTACAATGTTGACTGCTGCTGTATTATTTCAATTTCTCATAGTGGTAAAAATGCTTGTTTCATTCAGTGCATCACTTATGATGTTCTGGTTTGAGCCCATGCACACACATGTAATCTGAAATCACTCAGTTATACACGTCTGAATTTGTATAACACATAAAGAGACCATTTATTAGATATTAGCCACCAACTCATTATCATTGCAACATAAATGTTATATACTTTCAAACATGTCATCTCTGATCTCATTTATATCATTTGATTTTAACGTTGTTAATTCACCCTGTCCCCCAGCGTTCTGCAAAAATGTATCAAAATTCCGAGCTGATATTTGTTCAATTACATATATTAAAGACTTTGTGATGGGCTAAAACTAAAAGCACAAAACCTTGTGATGTCGAGAATATTACATAAATTTTGTGCAAATTATCCTCCAAAGGTGTACATGTATGTCAAGGCTAATTTTTGTGGCCATATTCTTTCCATTTCTGTTTAGAAAGGTAACACGTGATTGAGATCTGATCTCTTACTGTAAGCTAATCGTTTTCTAAAGACCATTTCAATGTTTGGTAGCAATTATTTTTTATGGTATTTTTCAATGTAAAGTTCCATTTTACTTCCATGGATGAGTCTGACATTACAACTCCTGAAGTTGATATACAATGATCATATTGATGGTCAATTGATTATCTATTATACAACCTACTTTGACAAAACATTTCAGCAATATCAATCATTCCATATCATTTTGCATAGCAGCATTAACATTTCACGACATTTTGTTAACTCTGAAAATATTTATTGCGACATCCTCTTTATATCATTAATTCCATTTTTTTTTATTTGTTTATTTTTCTTAATAATATTAGCTATAAATAGTAGGGAATTACTATCATTTATGTATTTGTTATTTTATCGTAGTATATTATTATACAGATGAAGTGAGAACACTGTTGCCTTCAATAACATATTCAAATCATCATTAATTGTATATATATATATTTAACTGATTTGTAGTTGAGTTCTCATCATATTTAATAATTTATTTGTAAAAAAATAAAAAATAAAATGTTTGATTTTTCTTACTTGTAATTGAACATAAAAACTCACCGGTTTTCACGTTTAAAACGACTGAAACTTATAGATTTTATGTTTTATTCAAATACTCAATGTGGCAGCAAATTTTCCCTAGACTATTTTTAAAAAATCTAAATTAAAATTTGCAAATAACAACATTCTGCTTTCCCTTCATCTTCATTTAATTGCTCATATACATTTTCCATGCGTTACTGACATGGCTGATATTCTGATTTTAATAAGATACAAAGTTCTCAACTTATTGTAATCACCACTCGTGCCATGGAAGGGGGCTTCAGATGGCTCTGGAGTCCATGCTCACTAATAGTTGTCAATGTAAACATGTGTTCAGTGAGAAACTCTAGAAAACTCTGTTTCTCTTTCCTACCTCAAAAGCTAGAGAGTTGTGAAAAGGTAGTTTTTAGCTTTGAACTTATGTGTTGAGCTTGTTGAAATGATACTATAGAAGCAGTCCAGGGACTCATGTTACAAAGCAAGCTTAGCTTACGTTGAACGTAATTGTCATGACAACACTATGTCTTCAACACTGGTCTTCATGGTATTTATGTTTTATGCAAGCTAAATGTAAGATCACTTTGTGAAAAGGGTTCGTGATTAGTAAAAGACTTGCACTACTACACAAGCCAAAATGTCTTTCTACGATAAGCATATTTTACATAATTGATATATATCTAAAATAATGATTGTTACACTTCAGAAAATTCGTTTTTATTACAAAAGTTGATTTAGGTTGTACTGATTTTTTTTTACATAAAAAAGTTACAATTTTGAGGCCCAAGAAACATTGAACAACATTTCCTTGGAAGATGATAATGTGATATCAAAATAACAATTAAAAAACAGTTAAGATGTGTTGTGATTTTTCATAAAATTATATTCATTCCTGATAATGGTTATTTTCAGTAAGAAATATGCTCTTCACCGTTTTCAAACCTGTCACTTAATGTTAACGTATTACATTAACATATGGTTAAACCGTAATACACTTGTTTTTATTCCTATCTATAACCATTCCAGCGGGTGGCTGGGACGGAGATTCCTGTTGCCCTGGTGCTCCCAGAGCTAAAGGGCAACAGGAAGCTGATCTATTTTGGGAAGTCTTTGTATCACGTCTTGTGATTGTCCTGTCTTGTCTTTGTTTGTTGCTAGTGGCTGCACAAAGGTTCCTTCATCCATTGGACTGGCACACCATCATTTGAGTGAAATTATCTTAAGCCATTACACTATACAAAAAGTACCATTCCAATGAATAAGCACTGCAAGACAAAAAACAAACAAAAAATATATTTGCATGGTTGTGACAAGAACTGCTGTCAATTAAACAAAAAAAATATATATATATTTAATTAACATATGATATATATATATACATACATAAATTTATATACAGACAGTAGGCATTCATTTGTTATCTTTGATATATTTACTATAACCTACTGTGAATATCATGTTTACACATATTTTCAGATTGCATAATCATAAAGAATTGCACAAGTTTTCAAATATTTTATATTTTTGTACGTACAAAATCTCATCAATTGTTCTAGGGATTATAAAACATTTTGTGCAGTTCACTTTATAGGCTTGTTTGTGAATTTGATGTGTCATTAATCTTCTAAAAACAAATTAGCTGTAAGGTGTGAACGCTCCCAAGGTGTGAAACCTACCTTAACGGTATTAACAGTTATATATCCACATGTAGAACACTCCAGTGGAAAGTGTTTATTTTTCTTCACCTTCTTAAACCTACATCATAAGGTATTAACAGTTATATATCCACATATAGAACCTTTAGTAAGCAGAATGAGGGTTACCTTAAAATAATTTCTTGCAGAAAATAAAAATTGTGTACAGACCTAAATATATGTGTATTTACAGCCGAAGTAGTACCCTATGGAAGGACAAAAGGATGGTGGCCAGTTCAGAGAATGCTTGCCATTGCCTGTTCTAGTTATGTCACTCACACTGTTATATGAGTGAAATAACCTTAAGTACAGCATTAAACTCATACAGACAGACAAATGGAGGATAAATCTCTTCCTCACCTGAATCATATCTGAGGAACAATATTTCTTGGATGTAGTTGATTCAAAAGCTTATTGGTTGGAAATATTCATCGACTCCGGTCAAACTCTACTTATAAGCCTAATTTGCGGACTTCACATGCCAAGCTACTTATTGTTGAAAAGAAGTAAATTAGGCTATATGCTTATTTAATTTATTTTTCTCACATGCTTACAAATTTCTGCACAAAACATGCCAATTTTCTGTTGACATCTGGCACTAGTGCTTTCACAGCTATTTTCTTCTTTGTCATTTTCAATTTGCATTTATAATTAAAATTTGTATTGTGAAATTCAAGTAGTCACAAAAGCAAGAGAATGCATTATCAATACTTACCAATAAAGCGCCTTTTGTCATAAATTTACTGCGCTCAATCTTGAACCTTCACAAAAAATTAAAAATAAAAACAAAAATTCTTGAAACACAAAAGTCAAGGATTTTATGATACAAAAAAATTGAAATCACACATTCAGTGATATTTTCTGAACCGGCCATACTCTTATAAATCTGCAGTTCGATTTCAAATCCAGATAATCTGTGAGTTATCTTGAATCATTAGTGCTGGTCAGGATTATCTGATAAACATGCCGTTATTTATTTATATATCAAACCATTTGTTTTATGTATAGAAAAAAAAAGTTTGTTTTGTATTTTGTTTTGATTGCTTGGTACTTTAAATTTTAATTCCGAGTATCCAGGGCCATTATTAATCACATCATTATAACGCTAATTGCACTTTAACATCGATTTGATGAATTAAAAATATTTCTAAAAACAGAGAATTATTGAAAGAGATATCTGTTTTAATTCAAGATAAAATATTATCATGATGTTTTATCTATTTGTTATTTATTTTGTTGTTTGTATTGAATGGGCCTTCTATTTATTGAACATGCAAAGTTGAACTCTAAAGTTTATACAAATAATGTTTATTCGTATGCGTCATCACCATTATATATATAAAATAACATGTACTAACAACATCATTTTTTCGTTTGCCATAGTTCATTTTTGTGATCGGTTAGAATGATGTTAATACACAGTGCTGACCTGCCTTATTGTACACACGTGGGGTATTTTAATTTTTATACACATTAAGGGCCCAAACTTCACTTGTACACACAAATGAGGAAATTGTACATCAAGTTGAAACATTGGCATCAGCTTTGTTATAATTTAAATGTTAAAAGTTGAAGTTAAATTTTTGTTAAGAAAATATTTCAGAGAAAAAGATTAAAAAATTATTTTGTTATGACAAAAATGTTTGTACACATTTATGACTCCTTATGATGTATGTTCTTTTCAATATTGTATATTTTAGAGTTTTGTGCGCATTAATAGGCAGTTTTAAAACACAAATGCTCTCGATGTAGGAATGTATGTATGTATGTATGTTTCATTCCCTTAGAAACATATGTTTGAAATGAATAATTTTTGTCTTTTAGAAAGTGAATAATAACAGTAAATTAACAGTATTTTCTTTATTTTTGGATAACACTTTCTTAGTTTGAACAGGTTCAACCTGCAATCTGTTCTAACTAAGAAAACATTATGCCAAAATAGTGAAACTACTAGGAGTTTGAAACTTTGAAAATCCTCTTGAAATGCAGTTTTTTGTCAAGAATGGTAATTATACCATGGTGGGAGAGTCACTGATTATTATGTGCATCTAGGCATAATTTCACTGTTATTGGTGGGGTAAATGGATCAACAAACTGTAATATGGAACGATTAACAAATTAGATATCTCATTTATTTGAAAGAGTCTGTAACAGTTGTTTGGAGCTGTTGAAGTTAGTTTTCATGTTATTCCTTAATGCTCTTAGAGCTAAGGGGCAAAACCAAGTGGATATTTTATGTCTTGGGATTGTCCTCCCTTGTTGCCATTGATGCCATTGATGCTGAGGGTAGTTTCCATTACAAACTCAGTTGGCACGCATGGAGTAACCTTATAAGGTCTAAGGTGCCAATCCCAACTTCCTACAGTCTTCAAAGATGTTGTTCAATGTTAATGCTGGTCACTCTCCAGTGCACGTACATTGTAACACTGAAATATAGCCCGACTGGATTCTGGATTTCGGGATGTTGAACTGTCATTTGAAAGTTGCAATAATTCTCAGCATTCACCATGTGATTATTGATTTTGTTCACGTTTATATTTTGTTTACATTTTATATGATGTACATATTATTCTAAACATGCAATTTAAATGACAAGCTGCATAGCTAGAGTTCTTTGTTTTAAGTGTATAATAAATATAATTGTTTATTATGTTAATACCATATATTAATTAAAGTTGTTATGTAAATCTAGCTATTGTATAGTGAAGCCTTTATGTATATATCTGTGTTACAGAAATAAAACATTGTCATTTTATTAGAACGATCTCTTATTTGTTGATTATTAAGTTGTTCGGATTCTTTATTCATAAGCAGAGGGCCCAAGGCCGTGGTTCGTGCTTCGTCTTACTGATCCTCCTTCCATGTACTGCTCACACTGTAGACGTCCAATATATGAGGAGTAATACCTTGTTGCTCTGGCTATTGCAGAGGTGGTCATTACTAGGATTTCTTCCAGTTTTCCATCGTCTTTTAATAGAGATTAGCGAAAAGTGGAGAACCTGTTGTCATATAAGTAAAATACTCTTGAGAATATAGGATGTTAAAGCCTAACCAAGGAAACATTCATGAGCAGTCCGTTCCAGAGATAATCTGAACAAATTAAACAATCAGTGCAGCATTGAACACAGATACTCAATTTCAATGAGTCTTGCACATTATTATTCCGCCATCAGCTGTGAAGATAGAAATGACATTGCAAGAATACATGGGAGTGGCAAATGAAGCTGAAATCTTCAGTCAAAATTAACGGTAGTCTCTCTTTCTTCAGGTTTGCTTGTGTAACAGAATCTTGGTGCCATCAGTTCCATTAGCAACTCCTACACAGCTTTGCTGAAATGTAGTATATAGCTGTAAAGGTCCAAAGTGAAATATCCCAAAGTATGGAATTAAGTCTCAACCGAAAACACATTGCACTGTCTGAGGTGAGGGCTGTCATGTGAGTGAAATTACAATAAAACCCCAATCAAGAAAAACAGGTCATATAATTATTTTAATTTCATTGGTGGCTTGGGAGAGGGAGAGAGTTTCCAGTTGCCTTAGTGCTTTGGGATCTAAGTGAAACAAGGTAGCGATTTGTTTGTGAAATCTTTGTTTGTTACCAGTGGCGCTGAGTGTGGTTTCTTCTCCCACTGGGCTGGCATACTGTCTTATGAGTGAAAGTGTTTAGTGTGGCATTAAGACACAAACAAACAGATCATTGTTGTAACAACTGTGATTAGATCTAAATACCGTCTCACCTTTCTTATTTTCTCCTTGTCCTTTATTATATGTGGGGTATTTGATACCTAGCATATGAAGGATAGGCCTAAGTATAAATGTTAATCTTACACTGCCAATTCCTCAACTGACAAGCCCATTTCCAACTGAGAGACCTCATTCCCCAACTGACAAGCCCATTCCCAACTGAGAGACCTCATTCCCCAACTGACAAGCCCATTCCCCAACTGAGAGACCTAATTTCCCAACTGACAAGCCCATTCCCAACTGAGAGACCTTATTCTCCAAATGGCAAGCCCATACCCAACTGAGAGACCTAATTCCCCAACTGACAAGCCCATTCCCCAACTGAGAGACCTTATTCCCCAAATGGCAAGCCCATTCCCCAACTGAGAGACCTCATTCCCCAACTGACAAGCCCATTCCCCAACTGAGAGACCTCATTCCCCAACTGACAAGCCCATTCCCAAATGAGAGAACTTATTTCCCAAATAGCAAGCCCATTTCCAACTGAGAGACCTCATTCACCAACTGACAAGCCCATTCCCAACCGAGAGGCCTTATTCCCCAACTGGCAAGCCACACTCCCCAACTGAGAAACCATGTTCCCTAAATAAATAGGGAATTATGTTAGAAAATAATTAGTAATTATTGCTGCTCTCAAACTAAGTTGCAACACACTTTTGTTTTGCTTTTAAACTGTAGATATCAAAAGGGATTTACATACCCCACAGAGTAGCTATCTAATTTATCTTGTCATTTCATCACTGTACAGGCACACTGAGGGTGTTCTCCTTCAGCTAAAGTACTGTTACATTGTCATGAGTGAAATAACCTGAAGTATGACATAAATCAACTTCAAAATCCGCAAAGGTTCACAAATTTTGACTACTGGTTTATAAATTGCACAAAGTCTCGATCATTGAAACATTAAATCTGGTGAAGGTTATTTTTTTTATGAAAGATTCTCCATTGGAGACAAAGATTGAATAATTTGTTCTTATGTTTGTGATGTAAACAGTAATTCACATAGAGACTTGAACACAGTTGTAGACTTTTGTTGTTTTGTTTGCATTCGTGCTTGAAGGAACTTTTACTCAAATTTTTTTTTAGATACATTGAACACAATGACTGGTATTTAACCTACCTGCAATTTTTTTTTCTGGCAGTTTTCAATTTTATTTTTGCTATAAAGGGAGATAATTTAAATGTGTCAACTCGGGTGAGTAATTCAAATTAAACTTTATTTAAACATTAGGAAAGAAAGTAGGAGTTGGATTAGTGTGTCTATGGTATTTAAAGAAAAATCTATCAGTATCGCATATGCTATATAATGACAGTACCTGGATCTAGAAATATCAGATATATGTTTTAAGAGGCCGGCGATAGCAGCAGATCAATTTCCTACCTCCACCACGGGTTGAGATAGGCGAATGTAGGGCTAAGATGAAGGAATTAGCCCTATATATAGCCTTTTAAATAAGACGTACATTACATTTAATAATAATTTATATGGCTACCCTATACATTATGCTAACCACTACAGTTTAATGCGATGAAGAGCAAGACTCACTTAAACCATTGAGCTATAAAGCTCCATGCTTAACTTAATTTTGTGGTTTTCTCTGCAATGTTTCCTCCGATTTGTAAATCTTAAGATCTGTGCCAAGGTTATTAGTGATAATAATAACTATAAGTGAACAACCTTTTAAACAATCAAGCAAACAAGCTGAATGAGTGCAAATATATTGAATTGACTGTGTATAGCACAAACAGCTGTTTGACCCAGTTACAGTCTCTAGTGTTGGGAGACTGAAAAGGTTATATCGCCCGCGGAATTGTGGGTAAATGTTTAAAATGGCAGCGGTAAAGTGCTCGCTGCTTTTAAAGTTGAACATTTCCTGTCATTTCGGAATTTTACGGACTTTATAAGTTTAAATCAAAGTAAAGGTACTTTTTGAAAACCATGGGAGTCGACAAGCCGGAGTACCAAGTGGTATTCCTTATAGATCTCTGGCAGAAAAGTTCAGAAGATAAAGGTGTCGAGCCCACGTCGATTTGTCTTAGTGTTTTTCGAATTTTGACTTACTTGTTGTCAAAGATACAAGAAAGAGGCGAAACCGACGAAAAAAGTGTAAACAGATCGCACCAAAAATTAAAATGGGGCTGTAAGTTTTTTAATTCCAGGGAACACAAAGGGAAAATAGAAAGGAGTCAGTTTAAAAGTTTCAAGCTAAAGCATTTTGAAGTTTTTGAAAAGGAAGTGGAGAAACGACTGCAGATAAAAAATAATGAAAAAGAAACTGACAATAAAAACAATACGAAAGAAGATGTGAGAAAACGTAGAGTATCACATGGATATAAACCAAAACCAAGTACACCTGCAGAAAATGTGGGCAAAGTTTTGTCGGAAGTGTTCGCCGATTTTCAGTGGGAGGGGCCAGACCTCATGTCACCAGGCAGACCACATCGACGAAAGGGACGACCAGCAAGATGGGGCAGATCAGGTGTCAACTTGACAAAAGATGACCTGACTACAGGACAACCAGTTTTACGAAATCTGTTATTTGTTTTTAGCAATTGCCCATATGATGAAGATGCATTGAAAGCATTTTGTGGGAAGAAATGTATTGACAGTGATGTATTTTTAGATTCCATCCTTTCCACGTCTATGTTAGAAAAACTCAGAGGGAGTCTTCGATTGGATCTTTTGTGGGTTGACACCGGTAGATATGGAAGTGAACAGGTACATAAAAGCAATAATAAAATCTTATCATTCAAATGATGCCCGCCATGCACATCTGCATCAACAGTATTCTAAAATGTAGATCGGAGCCTTGTATCTGTCAAATTACGCCACCCTCTGGCTAAGGGCAGCTTGTTTGAAGAGTAGCAATGCTGTCTTTACTAAGCACACTGGAGGAAGATTAACTTTCCAACATTATGAAAAACTTCACATCTTGGTTGTGCTAGTGTCAATTATTGTTGGAAAACACCTTTGCGTATAAGTGAAATACCTCTTAAGCTCGATGTAAAACACCAATCAATCAAATCCAGCCTATATTCACTGCAATGGCAGTATAAGCTTATTGTAATACGGTATCTTTATAAAGTGACATTAATTGATGAGGGCATGATTCCTCACCAACTTCAGTCAGAACATATAATATATATATTTTCCCTTTGTGGAAAAAAAAAAGAATTTCTAAAATGATGTTATAATGTCGCTGATCACTGTATTAAGACTAATCTATATCAGACAAAACACAAGTAAATGATAAATCATTTTTTTTAATTATGTATTTATGGCGCAATTAAGCCAAACAATTGTGGCGTCATAAAGGTTTTGTGATGTCTTTATTTTGTGACTTGTGATGTGTCAAGAGTGGTTACCTTCACCCCCCATAGGGCTGGCACCAAAGGCTTAGGCAGATGGTTGTCCTCCTGTCCAAATGGACACCCTGAATTGAACAATTGCCTCATTTGGACACCCTGTTTTAAGAAACTTTTAACATGCAGGAGATAGGGAAACTATCTTGGATACCCAGTTACTTAAAAAGTGAAGCAAATTGACCATTTTGGACACCATAATTTTGATTTCTGGCTACGCCCCTGGCTGGCACCCTTGGCTGGCACGCCATTACATGTATGAAATAACACTAAGTATGGTGTTTAACCTCGATGAAGTAAACATCGCCAGCATAATAACTAGAGAGCTGCATGATGGGCCAGTTTGATTGAAGTACCTTCATGCTACCACCCTTGAAGGAATTAAATATACCAACATTTATCTACAAACTTAACACTTTATTAATATTTATTAGTTGTGTTGAGGTTAACATCGCAGTGAAATGCCGTTTGATCTCTGTGTCAACATCATTCAATCATCACTTAACCAGAACTAAATATGCAGTTAATCAAATGATGATCTTTTTTGTTTAGGCAAGAAAAATTGATTCGAATTGCCTGGAGAAGGTGAATGGAGCATTGGATAAAGTAGGAGGCAGACTGATTCCCCTTGATGCCATTCTCCTTGTACAAAGTGACTCAAAGAAGAAACTCAACCACTTGGAAGACCACAGCAAAGTGGATAACTATTCAACTCTCTTTGATATAAACCATCTTATCCCGACATCTGCAAACTTACAGTATTATCTCAGCAACAGTAATGCTAGAACAGTTAAGAAACGAAGAAGCCTCGAAAAGACCACAGCTGTGAACAAGACTTCTACAGAAGGACAACTGTTTATTAATACTGGTAATATAAATCATACCGGGTGATATTATCTATATTATCAGGCCTTCTTTTTTGAGGTGTGATGTCCTATGCTTTGCATGGTGAGAGACAATACTGGTGAGCTCATGAGTAAGGGATGTGTAATGATAGCATCAGTTCATTTAACCAGTTCCCTATAACATGTTAATGTTATGTTATGGAAGTATTTTAAAAATCGATGGATATCAATATGCATTTTATCAAAGCTTGTTTTTCATGTACCAAGCTGTCTAATAAAAATTTATAATAATCATCAAGTAACATTATCATTTTGTTTTGTTTTCAGATGGAGAAGATGTTGCGATTTGTAAGCTCCAATTGCAATCATTGGGCGAATCAGTAACCCATGGAAGTTCTCTAAACAGGGACACCCCAAACAGGAGCAATCAACTTGAAAGGGGAGATAACTCCACTATTGACAAAGACGATGAAAATACAGATGTGTGGACAAGGATGAGTCCTGACTTGAAAGAATTGACAGCGAATGATTTGATGACTCACTACAGGTTTAGTGTAATCAATGCGGTTCAACTACAAGCTGATCTTGTTCAGATTATGTCCGGAGGAAAAACGTTTATCTGCTGCGGTGTTGAAAATGTTCAGGGCGAACTTGAGGTGGAGCCTTGTGTTTGTTTGTCAGCAAAGTTCCAATTCTTGCTGAACAAGATGATGAAACAACAAACTGCTCTGGTTTGTACTTTTATATACATTTCGAAATACAAGTTGTTTAATTTATTCATTTTAATGATTGGGTGACCAGGATGTGACAAATGTTTAGTTTCCACTTTACATTTTGCATAAACGTTGTCTGGATCTTGTCATCCTAGCTATGTGCAACCATGAAGAGCCTGGTCATGGCTCAGTGGTTAGTGTGTTGGCACACTAATTTTATACTGAGTCTATTTGTTGATCATCAGGTATATTAGTGAGTCACACGTTGTGGTTCAGGCAATGACGGGGTTGTTTTTTTTTTACGAGGTTTCCTCTTCGTTTTCCACTATTTAAATAAGGCAAAGTGTGAATCAAACAAACATTTGTGTATCTTATATAAATGTTGTCTGAACATTGTAGCTCAGTAGCTAAGGTCATGAAGACAGATGTCAAGTTCGAGGGTGAGCAAAATCTAGGCAGCATTAATGACTATCTTATTTATAGATTTGTTTCCACTCTCTATATATTGCTAAAGTTCTGATTCTTTTTAATTTTATTATTTTCAGATGGTTTGTGTTAAACCCAACCAGCTGACTCCAGCCCATATTTTCCCATATTTGTCACTTTTACAACCACTGACAAAAACATCTGCTCAACTAACGGTTTTATCAAATAAGCAGATACTTAAGATAGAGAAACAACTTATTCTGTCCAAAATTCCGGAACCAAGGGAGACTACTATAGACAGTGGATTCAATGAGTGGAGAGAAAAAATTATCAGCTCTAAAGTCAGAAATGCAACTGTTAAGGCAGAATCTTCATCTCAAACATCAGGTATGCCTGATAAATGTACCTTTTCTTCGATCAACTAACAGTTGTTGGCTAATCATTTTTTGGCTAAAGAATTCAAACTAAAAAAAAGATATTTCATTGGAATTATTTGCAGTTGTTAATGTTATTTCACCCACATGGCTGTGTGCTCTCAGATGTAAGAGCCAAGCTGAAGCCATTATGTTTGTGATGTCCATTCAGTGCTTCTTATGATTGTTCTATCTTATTGTTGATCATTGCCATTGTTTTTTTTAGCTGTAATTTTTTTTCAAAGATTAGTCTAAAAAAAGCGCCAGGTTTATGAAGTCCTCGGAATATTATATTTTAATATGCTTGACAATTGAAATTATGCAAAATCTGAATGCACAAAAGTAAAAATAAAATCAATCCCAATATATATATATATATATCAACATATTTTAACCCATTGTTGTACTTCATGAAAAATGACAAATGTTGCACAAACGTAATTTGGTAGTTTTCTAAAAAAATTGTATTGGTCATCTGCTATGGCTTTAAATTAAAAATAAATGTAAATTGCTGTTTCTGTTGAGCTATGTCTATATTGAATACTTATTTATAGATCGATGACTTTCTTATTTACAGTCAGTGCAGAGAGAGTTGTTGACCCTTTCAATGGCATGATAATGGAGAGATGGTATCCAACTGGAAGGAGTGTTCGTATAGCTAGATTAGTGCAGAAGCTGTCTGACCGGTAATAATACACGTAGAAATATATTTCATGTACCTTGTACGAAAGCAAGATTCACTCACTAATGTTCAGATAAATGTATGTTTCCCTTATTAAGTGGAAAGTCGACTTTGTTTTATGTTGATTTAATATTTATCTTTTATTTTCAGAGTTAACAGTTTTGATTTCTTGGACCCCGATGAGAAGGTGTTGTTAAAGCAGGTACAGAAGCTGTACAGAAAGGAAAACGAGCCAATGTTACAGAGTCAGTATGAGGAGACAGATAGACTGGCAAAACTTGAGAACATCAAAACAGAGACAGGTTGGTATTTCAGAATACACAGGTAAATTCAGGCAATTACAGTGTGGATTTTACAAGGTTTCTTCAAGCTTTTCCATTATATTATTACATTACAGAGTGAGGAGAGGACAATTAATCTGTCGTCACATAAGTGAAATACCTTTGAGTATTTCTTTAAACCCCTAAAAAACTAACAAACAGTATCTAAATGCAGCAATAGTTGTTCATTGTATGTTCAGATTCAGATTCCTTCTGCTACTTAAACTAGATAACCACTTATCAGATTCCAATAAAACTTGGTAGGTTGATTCCAGGTGGCAAGCAGTTGCATGGGATTCATTCATTAACATTTCTGACTACAGGTTGCATCACCTGGTCTCAGATTTAAAACTACTCACCGATTCTAATCAAACTGGTACAGTGTGTGGTTATGTAGCATATTGTTGTACGGGATTCAGTTTATCTTTACCTACCTACAATGGCGTCACCTGGTTATAATTTTTTTTTCTTCAGTTTTAAATGTGATAAAATATTAAAGACTTGCAGAATTTATTTCAAGAAGTACAGTTTTTGTTTACACTGACAATAAAAGTTAAACAATAAACCTTTTCAGATGCCGTACAGGGCAGCATACATAGATCAGCTTGCGCAGGCTGATCTTTGGTTGTCTGGGGAATCAAAAAGCATTAGCCTGACACAAAGAGATTACAGCTTGCTCATCTCTCTGTAATTGAACACAAATGATACATAATCCTTCAGTACGTCAAAAGAAATGCAAATATCCAGCTCGTTTGGAAATAGGAGCTGGGCTCGTGGCCAGGTCTTAGTGGTAGGTTGTGTTTACTAATCCTGCTTCGATTTACCATTCACTGGATCGAGTCCATCTGATGACCATCAGGTATATAAGTGAGTCACACGATGTGGCTCCGGCAATCGCAGGGGTGGTTTTTACGAGGTTTCCTCCCGGTTTTCTACTGTAATGGACAATCCATCGTCATATAAATGAAATACCCTTGAGTATGCAGTAAAACCCCAATCAAACAAACAAAAATCATAGGTATCTGAAGGCAATGGTCAATTTGATTTATAAATTCAAATCCTCTTACCATGCTGAATATCGCCTTTTTTTTTTTTACAGACAAAGTTGATGAGAGTACTGTTGATGAAGTAGATGGAGAAGTTGGGAAGATCGTGTTCCTAGAGAAACTGCGGAGTAATTCTAACATTGTGACAGGAAGTCGAAGTGAAAAAATGCTTAAATCGGGAATGCAGAAAGCTAAAAAATCTAGCTCTACCATGGTGCTAGAGGATGAAGAAAAACAGACGAAGAGGGAAAGAGAAAAGCCAGCTATTGCAGCTGCTGGTAATCATCTTTTAGTAGTTCTGTTTTTATACAACACTGTGATATTTCATTTTCCAGGCAGACCTAGGAGAAGAATTATATTATTGGTATTCAATGTTCTTCTAGGCCTTTTCACTTTTCTGAGATCACTGGAAATGTGTACCTACTTTTGCAGTTTAGGATAGTTCTAGCTTTGCAACTAAGCCATTGTTATAATTAGAGCTGAAACAGTTGTGATTTTTGACCAACTGGTTAATGGTTTAAACTATCCTTCGGTTAACCATTTGGCACGCGGCCGTTGCTTAGTGGTAGCGTGTGCGCTAACTAATCCTACTCCAATTTACCGTTCACAGGATCGAGTCTGTCTGTCGACCATCAGGTATATGAGTGAGTCACACGATGTGGCTCCGGCAATCACGGAGGTTTCCTCCTGGTTTTCCACTGTAATGAGGCAAGGAACAGTGTAAAGTGGACAATGCGTCGTCATATAAGTGAAATACCCTTGAGTACGACATTAAATCCCAATCAAACAACCAAACATCGGTAAACCATTTAAATATTTGGCAGTTTTGTCAATACATAGTTTTCTCACTATTATTATGATTTTTCATCTCAACTCATTGGGCTTGGATGTTATCATATGACTGAAATAAAACTAAGGGCGACAGAAAACCACATTCAAATTATGTTTACATTTCCCACGTTCATTTTTTAATTACCATGAACTTCATTTTACATGACTGACATTTGGAGAATATATGGTGTTGCTCTTGTGATCTCCAAGCAAAGGGGTAACACAAAGCCAATTTGTTGTGGTATCTGTTTATTGTCTGGTGTTTATCCTGTCCTGTCATAGTATTGTGTCTTGTGGTTGTCCAGTCTTATCATTGTTTGTACATGTAGCTAGAGATGTCAAAGGTCATTTTCTATATGATATAACAAAAGAATGAACAGGAAATAATGCATTAAATCCCAACCAAACAAATAAATCCTTTTACATGTTTTGTTCTTTTTTTTTTTGTCAGATTTTTTGAATGAGAGTGAACTGAGAGAGTATTTGTTAACCAGGTACAATAAGACTGTTCAAGATGTGGAGTCTGTGGACACGTGTGTACAGAGTATTGTCTTAGTGGCTCTACACTATCTGAAACAGTCAGGAGTGGACAACCCAGAGGTACGTCTCACAGAACTTACCACTGGTGGACAGTCAGAAACTCCCATGTCCTCAGGCTGTCAGAGTTAAAGAGGCAACAGTTTTCCATTTCTAGTGGGGTTTTGTACTGTGGATTCTCACATTTTGTATGACAGCCATGTACATGTCTGTTGCTTGTTTTATATGTTAAAGTGTTAAGTGGGCGTAACATGCTAATCAGTTTCCTTCAGGCAAACTTTTGGGCAAAATTTTAAACCCTCAATAAGGCAGAGGCCAGTGGCTTAGTGGTAGCGTGTGTGCTTACTAACCCTACTCCAATTTACTGTTCACGGGATCGAGTCCTCTGTCGACCATCAGGTATATGAGTGAGTCACATGATGTGGCTCCGGCAATTACGGGGTCATTTTTACGAGGTTTCCTCTCGGTTTTCCACCGTAATGAGGCAAGGAACAGTGTGAAGTGGACAATCTGTTGTCATATAAGTGAAATACCCTTGAGCACAATGTTAAACAAAAAAACAATCCAGGGGGTGTGGCCTCTGGCTAAGGACAGTTTATTTGAACAGTAGCAATACTGTCTTTACTTTATAGCACTGATGGAAAATTAACTTTCCAACATTATGGAAATGCTTCACATCTTTGTTGTGCTAGTGTCAAATATTTTTGGAATACACTGCCATCATATAAGAGAAATACCCTTAAGCATGGCATAAAACACCAATCAACCAATCCCCGGGGTGGGTCATTTCTAGAGTATTCATTCGTTAATTTATGGTATGCATTGGCTCAATATATTTCCCTTAAAGACAGCTGTGAATATCTAAATAATAAACAGCAACAAAACATGAAGTGTTACAAGTATACAAATTATCAGGGGGTGGTAAGTCTTCCTCCACACTGGATGGCAGTAATATACAGCAATCATACTACCCTTAGTCAGTGGCCAATGTGGAGTTTATAGAAATGGATAATAACCTCAGTAATTCATCAGTAATTCATTTTATAATAAAAATATAGATTCACCATGGATCCAGTCATCATGTCTACCCAATATAAAATAAAAGAGAATAAATAGAAGAAAAAAACTAATGCAATTACTTGATAGCTACATGTATGTAGCCTAACTGGCAACATATCAGGTAATTTATAGAAAAAAACATTTACTAGTTCAAGCACTATTCTACTCGGTCAACTAATTTATTGAATCTTATTGTTATTGCACTATGAGAAATAAACCATAAATAAAACTGTCTATTTTTAGACGTTTACACATTTTGCAATGTGCAATATTTTTAGACATAATAATTAGATTTTCACCACATTAACATATATGTAATCCTATGTATACAAGCTTTCCAAAAATGTATATTTTGAATTAATGAAGAGAGAAAAAATTGCTTGCCTCCACCGGGATTCGAACCCGGGACCTTTGGGTTACAGG
>JAQQZZ010019077.1:0-11214 GCA_030265115.1 Mopalia vespertina | reverse complement strand
TCCGTCGTCAAATAAGTGAAATGCCCTTGAGTACGACGAGACACAAATCAAACAAACAAACAATCCTTCACTCAGGGGGCTGGCACGCAACCATGTGGGCTAAATAACCTTAAGCACAGCGTTAAACCCCAATAAAATAAACAAACAAACAAATTAAATATCGCACTGACCAATATCATCTGTAAAGTTCAACTGTTTCAGCCAAACGTGCTGTCGTTAGAAAGTTATTGACATCAACCTCTTAACAAAGCCACTCTTCCTGACATTCGAAAATCTCCAAGTTGTTGCCCCTAAGCGTTACATTGACACAAACCTTTCCCCTATTGGCGATGTCTACCCGTTTGATGTAGGGAACAAAGGCATCATTTATCACGGGATTTAGCTGCCATTAGACAGGAGTCGAGTTACATGAGCCGAGTCAATTCAACTCGATTCGTCTTCCGTCATTAGACATCTCAACGCCTGCGTTTTACCGAAGGCAGTAGTCGGTGTAAGAGGGTATGGATAGAGTGATGGGTAGTTTTAATGTCAGTTTTAAGCCGTTTGTACTTTTTTTCCTGAGGTTAATCTAAAATTGTGTTCTGATGAGCCTGGTGACTTTGAGAAAGACAATTCTGTTCACGTGTCATGTTTCCCGGTGTAATTGAGCACAGACAATATTTTCCAACAGGATATCATTTTTTCAACAAAGATTTCAGAAAAAAAAAAAACACTTTTGGTGAGTCTACATCAGCTACACAATTTTAAAAATTTGGTTATTGAAATTTGACGAAAATTGTGTTTCGTGTATCTACACATTGGTAACCCAATTCAGTTCTTGTGGCACTCGCTTAGCTATTGTGAAACTTGTCCTGTTACTTCATATAAAAAGGAATTCAACATAAATTCATATGACGGTATATTGGTTAAGAAGAAATTGTTGATGTTTGTCTATTTGTTTGTTTGATTGGGAATTAAAGCGCAACTTAAGGTTGTTTCACTTGTATAACAGAATGGCAGCCCGATGGGCGAATGTAGTCACTCTCAACGCCATTGGCAACAAGCAAAGACAACACAGGACGCAATACGAAAAACATCAGAAATAAACAAACTTCGTGTTGTCCTTAAGCTCGGAGGGCCCCAGGGCTACAGAAAGGACCCTTCCAAACTGCCGCAACTTTCAATGTAACAAACGGCAACAGGTTTTATCGGCATGAGTCATTGAACTCATCAGTTCAAATTAGGCTTCATATTGAACACGTCAAGAGCTGGTCAGGGCTTTCAGTAAAGCTGGGCTCACACAAATACATAACTTAATCCGTTAACCATGTTTGTCCCCATTGTCATAATTTCACGACACTTAAAATAATCCTGTATGTTATTAAAACTAAGCTGCTATGTGAAATATTGATTTTCCAAGACACAAAACACCTGAGCCGAGATATGTAGTGTGTCCTAGATTTTGTCGCATTACCTTAATATTAAAGCAAATTCGGTTGATTCCCGACTGTTTCTTAAAAAAAAATTCAGAAATGAGATTGAAATTTTTTGTTAAATGAACAAAGAGGATGTCATCCATGTGACATCCTTATTTGATTTAAGGAGCTTCACGTTGCCCTGTTGCTCTCAGAGATTAGGGTCAACCTGATGACGATATGCTTGTGCTGCCAGTGTTTTGTGTTTTGATAATATCCTACGTTGTCCGTCTTTGTGGTTTTATCCACCAATTTCACCGAAACGCCGTCATATGAGTGAAATATTCGTAAGTACGGCGTAAAACTCGAATAAAGAAAACAAAAAATCAAACCCTTACTTGTTTGTGTTAGTAAGAGTCCTGACAGTGCATTCTTAGAAATAAATGTTCTTTGATGGTTCTTTAGAAAAGAGGATGGTTCTATATGGAAAAATTTGACAAAACGGTTCTTTGATATAAGAAGAAAGGGAAAAATACTTGGACCAGTTGCTGTGAAGGTTTCCTTAAGAACCATAAAGGGATCCACTAGAACCATGACTAAAGAACCTTAAAGGGCTCCAAAGGAGTCAAGACTAAAGAGCCTTAAAGGGTTCCAAAAGAACCGTATTTTTCTAAGGGTGTAATATAAAACTCGGATGAGGACTTATCCAGTTACGTCACTGTCTCGGTCGACAGACCGACTCGATCCCGTTGACGGTACATCGAAGTAGGATTAAAGGGCACGCGGTAATCACTTAGCCACGGCCGAGGGTCGATGCATCAAAAGAGTTGGTTATTCTGGTGCATACAATTTAGCAATGGTGTGACGAAACACTCACTGCGAATGGTTATATTACTATGAGCCCCTGACCGATCTAACCTCACTATCCTCGATGGAAGATATATGGAGATCGTCCAAGTAAGCCGGTTTGTCTCGCTGTGATTTAGACCTAGCAATATGTGGTTAATGTGGAAAATGCTTATTACACGCTAAAGCTATCTAAACGCTTTTGTTTTTAAAAAATCAATGTGATATTTTGCTGCATATTTCAAATGTGTTACAAATCGTATTTTTAGGAAAGGTCGACTATCTGCAAAAATAGATGTCTTAAAATTCGTATCAATAATAATCACGTTCACGATAATCCGAGAATGCGTCTCGCTACAACTAACTTGCATAAGTAGAGTTTAATTATAAGAAGGAAACAGTTGTTGGGAGGCTTTCTCGTTTTTTTAAATTTATTTTTAATTTGGTATAACAATTCGACAGTATAGTCTGTTGTATTATACCTCGGTTACAAGACATCGAAAGACATCCTGACAGGCTAAATGATATATGCCTTAGGACTCTAATTATGGCTGTCAATTTTGGACAGACCGGACATGAAAATCTTAATCCAGTTGGATAAGTGATCCATATTAAACTACAATTAGACATAATTACACGTATCTGTCAACATTACACTTGTCTGTTTTAAATAGCTAATACAAAAAACGGATAATAACTGCCTGTCAACTTTATCCCACGCAGATCCCGTCACAACAAAATAAAATAAGCTCAGTTCTGTGTGTGTCGTGTGTGGGGGGGGGATCTTCTATTCACAACTTGCAGGCGGTTGGAGGGAGCTTCATGTTGCCCTGGTGCTCTCAGAGCTAAAGGGGAACCGGAAGCCGGTCTGTGTGGTGCCTGTATTGCGTACTGTATTTGTCCCGTCTTGTCTTTGTTTGTTGCCAGTGGTGACGAGGGTGGTTTCCCTCATTCATTCGGCTGGCACGTCGTCATATAAGTGAAATACTCTTGAGTACGACGTTAAACCTCAATCAAACAAACTAACAATCTATTCACAACTTTATTCTTTGACATATTCAATCCTTGGTTTCCATTCAAAAGTAGTGAAACTGAGAACAACGAAAGATCTCAATATTTCGTAGATTTATTTTGCCACCATCAGGAGAGTAATGATGGCATGATGGCAAAATAAATCGCCGAAATTTTTGGGTCTTCGGAGCAACACTTCTCTTGTGCTATAGTAAAATTATCCTTATGACACTTTTAAAATTTCGAACAATATTTTTCAGATCATTTTATTTCTGGAATGATGTTTAAATAAGATGCATTAAAGGTCAATAAATTGTCAACACGTTCCCGGTATAAGTGATGAACTGCTGAATGTGGCGTACAACACTAATCAATCAATCAATCCGTTTGCTACAAAAACACAATTATTTGTGGCTATTTTCTAACTCTTGTTTGTTGTTCTTTAGTTATTACATCTGAGTTATAGGCCTGGTGATGATACCTGGATCATAGAAGTCAAGTGTAGTAGAAACTCCCATGTGATATCATGAATTCAGTTTGACTCTACGTTTCGGTTTATTGTTCAAAATAATATGATAATTTTCAGTTTGACTCAACGTTTCGGTTTATTAATAAAAATAATATCATAATTTTCAGTTTGACTCAACGTTTCGGTTTATTGATCAAAATAATATCATAATTTTTAGTTTGACTCAACGTTTCGGTTTATTGATCAAAATAATATCATAATTTTCAGTTTGACACTACGTTTCGGTTTATTGATCAGAATAATATCATAATTTTCCGTTTGACTCAACGTTTCGGTTTATTGATCAAAATAATATCATAATATTCAGTTTGACTCAACGTTTCGGTTTATTGATCAAATATAATCGAGATCTTCACCATTGACTTCTCGTGATAGTTTGATCAATACACCTTAACGTTGAGTGGGAATAGTTTATAAACTTTCCTGTTTGCTACTATACTGTAATATGGTAAACTCTGCATTGGTACACATTTTAAAAAATGGATTTAATAGAACCATTAAAGGTTCTTTACTTTGGTAGAACCCTCTATGGTTCTGTAGGGAACCATTTACATCAACTGTAGCTAATTATCTCCCGTTTACCAACACCAAAGCACCATTTTTGTTGTAATGGCATATAGACCCATCGTGTTTTGTAAGGAACCCTACGAGAACCATTATTTAATAGAATGTAGTTCTAGTATGCATATGTCCCATAACCAGCTTTAACAAGAAATCTTTAAGAGAACATAATTTTGTAATCAGTCAACTAAAGCAATTAAATTGGCTAGCCCCAAAATAATTGGCAGTATGTTTCCAGCACAAGCATATTGTCCTTACCTAGCATTCGAGGAACATTATTTTTCCAACAGAGGAATACGGTTAAAATTTTAGCGTGTTAACGTGACTATATACTTGTAAAGTATATCACCGGCCTGTAAGTGAATTATCATTGATTACAGTGTTCAACCCCCACTCATGAAACCAATCAGAGTTAAACCGCAATGTTAAGGGCGTTTGTATTTGTAGAATTCAAACGCAACCTTGTGGTATTATTGTTAATGTAATGAAATACAATTTAGCTTGCCTCCATTGGGATACGAACTCGGTTCTCTGTCTAGCATTCCTGTCTAAGGGCAATTTGTTTGAAGAGTAGCAATGATACCTTTACTTAGCACCGGAGGAGGATTAACTATCCAAAAGTATCAATTATTGTTGTAATACATCGCCGTAATATCATTGAAATAGCATTGAGCACGGCGTGAAACATTAATCAATCAATCAATATCTGGCTAGCATGGCCATCGCTCTAACCGTCTGTACTACTGGGGCAAACAGCTATAATGTTGTAATCAGTGTCGGCGATGGCATCAGCATTATTTCATGTGTTGCTATTTCTGGGTTTTCGCAAGACATCGTTGACAATAAAGTTGAGCTGATATTGAAAGCCATCGAGACCATCTGCGCTCAATACCATTTCTTTAACTACATAACAGAAGCATATTTATGAACCTACACAAGCCCGGTTATGCCAATGACCCTTCAAGAGATATGCCAGACGGCTATATTAAGGTTACATCTTTCTCGATATTAAATATAATAGATTGAACCAGCGATGTGTCTCAATCTTGATTGAGTAATTTGCGAGATAAAAATACCATAGATTTGCAGAGGTATGAATGAACTTCGTGACAGACAACAGCTTCTGAATTGTGTCTTTCTCTGTCTTCAAATCTAGTAAAGGTTAAAAACGAATTGGTTTAGAAATATCTCACGTTCTGTCTTGCAGTTAATCAAGTGAGAGATGGGTTTAAAGAAAAACACGAATCGTCACAGACATTTAAGAACATGTTTCGCTAAATGGGAGAAAAATATACAACTGGCTGTTTTCGCAAAGGTATTTGTCGGCTTGGAAGAATTCCTTTATACAATGTCGCTTATTTGCGGGTTGGCTAACTTAACAATATAGTATCTGTCTGACAAATCACTGTTTCTATTAAAACGCCATCTCCCATAAGATATCCAGACACAGTTGTCTCAAATGTTCCGACTTTCTTCAGCAGTTGGGCCCGCGGCCGTGGCTTAGTGGTAGCATGTGCGCTTCCTAATCCTACTCCAATTTACCGTTAACGGGATCGAGTCCGTCTGTCGTCCATCAGGTATATGAGTTGGTCACACGATGTGGCTCCGGAGATCGCGGGGGTGGTTTTTAAAAGGTTTCCTCTCGGTTTTTCACCGTAATGAGGCAAGGAGCAGTGTGAAGTGGACAATCCGTCGTCATATAAGTGAAATACCCTTGGGTACGACGTTAAACCCCAATCAACAAACAATCATTTTCCTTGGACACCACCTTAAGAGTGAATAAAGCTTATGCCACGTGGCAACAAGTACGATACATGATCTTGGCAAATAAAGGAGAGACTACAGTGTTTAATATGAATTAATTAAATCGAGGTATTTAGCCTTATTTTCCGTTCCTCTGTTACTAGCCTTTGTGCCACCGTACTGCCCTGTGTTGCATTTATACATTAAGACCGTATAAAGTTTTTGTGTGATGTTACTTGATCCATTTTCCTGGGATACCACATATGAGTGAATTATTTTTCGTTGCACTGTTACTAGCCTTTTTACCACCCTACTGCTCTGTGTTTTTCTAAAAAAAAAATGTAAATTAACATTTAAGTGACAGTCGTTTCCAGGCCCACAGTAAACAGAAGAAAGTTGAACAAATTAATCACATAAAGACTACTAACAATCTAATAAATCTAAATCTTGATTGATAGTTACCTGCTGTGCAAATCCGGTGAAGAATTTGGTCACCGTATAAATAGTTGGATTCGGTGCAAAAAGGGCACCGACGGACACGGCAAGCATGCACCATTGGCTCACAACTGCCGCTTTGAATCTTCCACACTTATCTGCAATGGAGGTGAAGAACGTGGCGCCCACTGCTTGACCTACGACCAAAATTGTCTGGGCAAGTTGTGCCTGGTAGCTCTGGTCACAAACAAGATCCCACTGTATCAAGAAGAAAAAGACTTGGCAGGCTGATGTTTGCGTTGAATGAATTATCATTTGTTCGTTTCAATCTCTTAAGGAGGACAAATATACATCTCCCAACGACCGCTGAAAGTCTATAACTTTGGCCCTGTTCATGGTGTTACTTGGCTTACACTCGGGCTCTATCCTGCTGCCCCAAAACATAGGCTGAATAACATTGACCACTGAATATTTCTTGTGCCGCTGTTTGAAAAGAGGAGGATGGCTGGGAAAGAAGTTTGATTGGTCGATAGTGGTAGAGCTATTCTGATTACTGTTTAAAGTGCAAAGACATGACTTTAAAGTGAAGGCGGCCGGAAGGATGATGACTGTAATTTTAACATTTACCAATCTTCAACATTTCTTTGTACACTTTATTTAGTTCAACTAGAATATTTAATGGCATACATGAACGCAAACAGCGATGCCCTTGTGATGTCCATTTATATAGATGTTTCTGAAGCCCAGTCTGTAGTCTTCACCAAAAAATATATATAGGCCCATTATAGATATTTAATATATTACGTTAGCCTTAATGGTGGCATCTTCACAATCTGCTGAGATGAGGGCGCTGTCACTAGCCACAGAGGGGATATTTATCTTTTATATTGGTATATTTTTCTGTTTTGCTTGACTTTCGCGATGGCGTTTGAAAATACGCAGAATAACCTAAGCGGCTATTGTGTTATAACTTCGGAAACTACTGAAAAATATTTTAGATTCACTGAAGTCACAATACAGAGGGATTTCACCTTCGATGACCATCGCAGTGTGTGTTTTAATTGCTCATGGGAGTTAAAAGTTGTTTATTTACCAGGGGGTTTAGTTTTTAGCACTGCTCGGAAAGGGAGGAGAGTTGTTCTTTGCTGGATTATGTACCGTGTTAAGGCCAAAACGAAGGCTTAAACTCTGTGTGTAACAAATTGTTAATGTGTAGTTTTTGTAAAGCCAACTAATCCGCTTGGGTATTTGTTTTGCCAACGAGTCGAACATAGCGAACCTTACCTCTGTAGCAAACGAAGCATATTTAGGATTATCGTAATCATAACCATGAGGACACGATGTAATGTTGTTTTCGGCAAACAGCTTCGGACAGGTGTCGTAAAAGGGTCTTTCTTTGGATATATTTGTAGCTAGGCTGACGTTGGTCGGCTCATGGCAACGCAGCGGTGGCTGATAACCTACAACAAACGATAGCATTTGGTTGCCCGACACAGCAAGAACCTAACTAATTGATCTTAATTGTGAAAACAACTTAAAAAAGGAGACATAATTGCAAGCTGGGCCTTGGGGAACACCAGCATATGCGCTTATCAAGGTACCCAGTCTAAATAAAGGTGTTATTATTATTATTATTATTATTATCATGACTAAAAGTACACGCATTCCGTGATCTCCAATATCTTTGGATGGCAGGTGATTAGGTTAAGATAGTTCCCCTTAAACAAACAAAGACGGCTCCTGTTTTTATAATTAGTATATCGTCGTCTTGTTTGGTTATTTCATTCAGGGAGCTGTCCTCTGGCGACATTCCGTCAGACTGATTAGTAAAAATGAATTGTTAAACTTGTTCGTAGACTGATAAGTTAGGATGATTAGTCAGATTGGTTCGTAGACTGATAAGTTAGAATGATTAGTCAGACT
Source organism: Mopalia vespertina (assembly GCA_030265115.1). Taxonomy (NCBI): domain Eukaryota; kingdom Metazoa; phylum Mollusca; class Polyplacophora; order Chitonida; family Mopaliidae; genus Mopalia; species Mopalia vespertina. The sequence continues at coordinate 2,772 of JAQQZZ010019077.1, read as the reverse complement.
GGTTAGTAGACTGGCTAGTCAGACTGGTTCGTAGACTGGCTAGTCAGACTGGTTCGTAGACTGGTTAGTCAGACTGGTTCGTAGACTGGTTAGTCAGACTGGTTCGTAGACTGATTAGTCAGACTGGTTCGTAGACTGGTTAGACTGGTTCGTAGACCGATAAACTTGAATGATTAGTCAGACTGGTTCGTAGACTGGCTAGTCAGACTGGTTCGTAGACTGATTTGTTAGACTAATGTATTGGACAGGTCGTTTAGTCCTTTCACAAGTAGGCCTGCCAATGACTTGTTGAATTGATACCATACATGTTTACCCTGCTGGTTTAGATAATGAGGCACATCGAGGTCTTGACATGCATGAAGTTATCCCTCAACCAAATTCTCAGCAATAAGTGCCGGTCAATTTATCAACCTTTCTGTATACATTTTCCGTTCAAACACTTGACAGTATCAACACAAATGTTAAAAAAACACTGTTAATATTCATGCTTAGACCGTCGCAAATATTATTATATGGGTACAATTTAACAGTCTAGCAGTTTGACAGTTTAGTAATTGTGCTGTCGGACTGATATTCTGGTTATTCATATACAAGATATATATTATTGAATAAATGAAGAGAGAAAAATTTGCTTCCCTCCACCGGGATTCGAACCCGGGACCTTGGGTTACTATATATATGTATTGTGTGCGGGTGGTTGCCTTCACCAATTTCAGTCGACGAACCTCTAAATAGCCAGTGTAAATCACAGCACGAAATCCACTGTGCGGAAACAATAACTTGATAAATTATAAAACAGTACAAACGGCCTTCGCTTTAAAGTCTGATGATTTTGCGCTGGTTGACTTTCTTGTAATGTATATATATTCATCAGAAATTGTTGTGTCTTAATGTGGTGGAATGGCCTTATTTGTAAAACGTTTGGTTAGTTGAGTATGTTTAAGGTGGGTTTAAGTTTAAAAACTGTTTAGTTTTTAAATAGTTAAAAAAAACAATTATATATTTAGGTACATTGTATTCTATCGATGTATTCGGTAACCTACGAAATGTATTTTTCTTACCAATATAAATGGTGGAGAAAAGTTGATTCGAGGCAGGCCATGCCATCAGAAATATTACTGCTAATTGGCAGAGCTGATATCTCCCAAACAATCCTTGACTTTGAATGATCTGGTCGATAAGCTGGCTGGCTTTGGCGTTAACGGTCATGGCGAATCAACTTTCTTATCACTCAAACTGTTCGAAATCATTCAAACCAAAACTCAAGTTTAACCTATGTTAACTGACGAAACCCGAAGTGGTTACACATAAGATTACAATCAACGGAAGGTGCCAATTTGAGGTGTCACACGCCAAATTATACTGAAGAAATAAAACCTTTCCCAAATCTGGTCTGCCAACTTCAGTTAAATTCAATCATGTCAATTTAAAACCTTTGACCACCTTTAAAAGCGTTTAAAGATTTCTGATTCGACTTCGACTTAACTCGGCACTGACGCTTTTCACTTGCTGATTGGTCCCACTTCGACTTAACTCGGCACTGACGTTTTTCCCTTGCTGATTGATCCCACTTCGACTTAACTCGGCACTGACGTTTTTCACTTGCTGATTGATCCAACTTCGACTTAACTCGGCACTGACGCTTTTCACTTGCTGATTGATCCCACTTCGACTTAACTCGGCACTGACGATTTTCACTTGCTGATTGACCCCACTTCGACTTAACACGGCATTGAAGTAGTTCACTTGCTGATTGATCCACTCCGATTAAACTAGGCACTGCAGTTGTTCACTTGCCGATTGATCCCACTTCGACTTAACTCGGCACTGACGTTTTTCACTTGCTGATTGATCCCACTTCGAGTTAACTCGGCACTGACGTTTTTCACTTGCTGAGTGATCCCACTTCAACTTAACTCGGCACTGACGCTTTTCACTTGCTGATTGATCCCACTTCGACTTAACTCGGCACTGACGTTTTTCACTTGCTGATTGGTCCCACTTCGACTTATCTCGGCACTGATGTTTTTCACTTGCTGAGTGATCCACTTCGACTTAACTCGGCACTGACGTTTTTCACTTGCTGAGTGATTCACCTCGACTTAACTCGGCACTGAAGATTTTCACTTGCTGCTTGATACCGTTTTGACTAAACTCGGAAATCAATTAAGTTTCTCGGTTGTACACCGACTTCGTCACATTAAGCGCAACAGTGTATGCGGAGGTTTTTTAAGTCCAAACTTCAGCATTTGCTTTCATCGAAAACACTGGCTATTAGTAAAATTAAAAGGTACTTTATAGATGAAGTCTATGATTTCCAAGAATAGTTTTTAACCTAAGCTTAGACTTCTGACTGTCAGTACTAACGTTTAACAAGGGATTAAAGTAAACTGTGAGTTGTGCTTGATTTATATCACTGGTATCAAAATAGATGTACATACTTTTTAAAGCTTTAGAGTACAGGCGATGTGAAGGGGGTCGCATTCATGATCTTACATACATTCAGAATCGAATTACATAATAAGTGTCCATTGTGTAGTTTTGTCAAGAGAGTGTCAGTAGTATAGTAGGGGAAACTCATGTCGTATTGCCCCATACATAATAAAGAAGGCTTCAACGTTATGATGTAGTAATGGGTTTATGCGTTATTATGTATGGGGCAGCCAAACCGATCCCGGCATACATGATAACGTAGGGAGATAGGGGAACCTCGAGGAAGTGAGGCGGCCACAATTGGCAGTTTTGGCCACATTTGGTGGCCACAATTGGCAC